>DVPD01000338.1:0-11997 GCA_018237605.1 Apyrrothrix (Melanopyge) sp. n. Burns01
CTAATTAACATTTTTTAATAAGCAATAGGCTCGCTTTTGACTGCAATCCCACCTTGGGGAAATCGAGATGCAGCCCTTGATGTAAGAAAGCTAGCTAAGGAAGTGCCTATTCACTCTTGTCTTAGACAATTCTAGTTTGTATGAATCGGAAAAATAGATACCATAAGTGAAGTTAAAACGCCAATGCGGTGTAGTTTCTGTGAGATAATTTTTTACTTCACCAAATAAAAATCTGATTATTGATACTGCAAATAATACCAACACAACGCAACCATTAGGTGTGAGTCCATTTGGTATCGAAAGCCACATTTCGCGCCGGTTAACGCACCCTAACCTACAGTTCACCTTACAAAACGTCCGTGCGCATGTAAACAAATGAATTACCTCAATAACAACATGAATGTTTTATCGGACCGTTGATAATAATGGACGAGGTGTTTACGATAACTCTAACGAGGAAATCCACTTGGAAAATAACGTGAAAAATAACGCGCAACAGTTTTGCTGTTTTGCAATAACAACGCGTAGAAAGCGACCTATGACTAATTTTCCTCAATTACTAATACCTTGAATCATTGACAGTGAGAATGCCACAACGGTCTACGATGCAGATTCATGGTGGTGCATCATCAGTGCCAACCATCATCAGACCTCGGCTGTATACAGGCCTCTCTTCTAATCCTGCGCAGGGTCCGGTCTTCAATCTTCCTTAGACAATTCAACAGTCTGTTAAGTCTAGTCCACTTCTAGGTACAAGTGTTTCTCTAACACTCCACATAACCCGGCCTTCGACTATCCATTTCCAGGTCATCAATTAACGTAGAATGTACCTATGACTTTCTTAATAACCATGGTGTAGAAGCAGATCACGAAACCTCTTTCTAACGTGTAATGCAAGCTGTGGTCAATTCGGTAATTCTCATGACTGTTTCCATACACCTGAGTGGTCATATTGGTGGCTATAGATTGAGAATTATTCATTTTCAGACTATTTTTCGTGAATGAGTAGTATGGAAATAGGCTCACCCTCTAATGCGTGATGGAATGTAAATATAATTGCTAAAACGTGAGAGTGTACTGCACTCTTCTGCGCGGTTCTTCGGGAATTATAGACGTGATGTTACATTTACGTTTTTGAGAAGTTATCAGTAGCCATCAGTAGTGTATTGCAGAAATATGTAAACTACAGTAGTTAAAAACCTCATTTCGTGAATAGTTTTACGATTGAACGGATAAATAAAATGGTTTGAACTTTCAATAATTATTTGCTGCCCGTTGGTACAATAGTTAGTGAACCTGCCTGTTGCGCCAGGGGTTATGCGTTTGATTCCCACTCAGAATAAATATTTGTGTGATCACCACAAGGATTTCTTCTGCGGCTGGGTGTAATAAAAATCATCTATATAAGAATATATTTCTATGTATATACGAGTATTTACTTTATCAGCCGTCCGGTTACCATAAGACAAGCTATCTGGATGCTCAGTTTAGGATCAGATGACTGAGACACATCGCAAGATATTAGTATTATTATTATTATTATTATTTAACTATAACTTTATAGTCGTTTAAAACACACGTTTTCGGCACATCACGATTTCGTTGCTGCGTATTACATAAAATTACTGTTGTGTAAATGACTCAAGTATCGTATTAAACTACAACTTATTTACATTAACACAAGGATATTGAGCACTTGTTTCGGTAAATTACGTAATTTTTTTTTGCAATGATTGTATAAACAAATGACGTCACATATTTAAATCACCGGTGCGTAAATGGGCGGAGTCATTTAATTTTGTTATTCAAGTAAACCCTTTTTTATGTATAACTAGTACGTACTACATCTTTCACGCGGCGAAGTTAAAATTGTTATAAAATCCTAGATCCCTTATTTGACTTTTTGCGGTTGACTTAAAAAAAGTATTTTAAATCGAAGTCTGTTCACGCAGTCTACCGTAACCCGGAGATTGTTAGCACCTCCTGCCCCGTCGTTACTATGATCCCCGCCTTAGCCAGAAATAGCAGGGCGACCGGGTAATGGGGATGTTGTATATTGGTGTATGCTATTGGGGGTATTTGCCGTAGTCACCACGCTGGGCAAGCGGGTTGACAAACGTAGCGTAGGACGCCTTCCTGCTTTCTCAATACATAAGCTATATCTGATGGTTCGGCGATTTTAAAGTAAAAAATTACCAGACAGGAAGAGTGTTTTATTTAATATTATATAAATGGATTGCACGGATTATACAATTATATTTGAATGAATCGATGAATTGTATGGAGCGTGGATTCATATTTGTGTCATGTTCTATACATAATTGTATTTATATTTCTATACACCTAGTCTATATATTATAATTAGAAACAACAGCCTTGGTGCTACCACGCTCAAATCTCTAAATACACTAACGTGAAAATCTACTTTTACGTGTCCCGCACGAAGCGGTGACCGCGAACATTCGTTAAAAGCAAATGATAAAAACTCGGTCAGACAATATTTACGTACAAACACGGCGCATCCTTAACACAATGACCCAAATTCGGAGATACGAGAAAGGGGTGGGGATGTGGAGGGGGAGGGGTTGCGATTAAACGTAACAATTGTCCTTACGCCAAATACAGAGCTTGTCGCCGGAGTAATTCGCCAAATGACGCTTTTGTTCTCGGAATTAATCTCTTTGTACACATTTGTGACATTAAATAATTGCACTGATTGTTTAAACATGAAAATGAAAGGTTGGTATCCGCAAGACGTCATAAGGCATTGAAATTATTTTGTTCATCATTGTCATCAACAATTTTTTTCCGTTATAGAATATGGGTTGTTCTCAGATTGAGAAACGTTAGAGTATAGTCGGCTACGCTTGCCACACGCAGGTTGGTAGATTTTCACGTACACTTTCACGTTGAGACTTTAATGACTTGTTGTTGGCAATTGATACTATTTCGCGTTTTTTGTGATATAATATCAAACGTAATTCTAATGTCGGTGTTGAGGAAAGAATACATCCTTCTACCCCCTGCTGGAATTCTAGGGTGTCGTAAGAGGCGCGTAAACCCGCGCTGGCGGATCGCAGTATGGCGCGGTCTATGTACTTAGGCACGGCTACAAGTCCTGGTCGCTTACGAGCAGCGCGTAGGCGGTGTGAGAAGCTGTGTTCTATGATCCCCATCTCACATGCCCAGCTCGGGGATTATGGGCGAAAATTCCTCTCGCGAAACGTATGTCAAGCAGTGGACTTGTCAGTATTGGTATAAAATTGGCGTATTTGACGTGTCAAACCAAAATTGAATTATTTTAACATCAATTTTCTTTCCCATACATATGATTTCGAAATTCTTTTACTCGGCATTTTTTTTCTGTCACAGAACCGATAACCGATTGAGTAGACGTATTCTGGAGTAGAGATCACGGCTTGGCAAACGTAGCGTAGGACGCCCTCCAGCTAGGTCTAGGGACGATATACGCAAAGTGAGTGGCAGCGGTTGGATACTAAAAGCTGAAGCACGAACTCAGTGGCGTGCTGTTGGAGAGGCCTATGTCCAACAAAGGCAGAGTATAGGCTGATAATAATGATTATTTTATAAATACGTCTATGTAATTCAACTGTAATTCCCACTTGATATGATTTTATTACAATTAAAAACTTTATTATTCCTTATAAATGTAGTGAGTAATTTTAGATTACGTCTTTTTATTTTCGCTGCAAGTAATTGTGAAACGACCAGAGCAAAGACCGCGAATGGCGTCAACTCAACCAATATTAGCATATTATTGAGAAATTTTATTGTCTCGCGTCTGTGTATTTAGCTTATGTTGCAGATTAGGTCGGTCAGTTTGTTTATCATGTAAACTGCAAAGCACATATGATACAACGATCCAACAAAGCAAAGAGCTACTTGCACAACTTTTCATACAATTTTTATCTGTAAGCAATTGGCGGAGTGTCTAAAATTGCCTGTGGAAAATTAATTTAATATTCGCACTTGCGTTGAGTGTCGCTGAAAAAATAAGGTTAGTTCTCTGATTAAATGAAAAGGCAGAAGATACAACAAGTTCATTTAATTAGAATATGAGTTTGCTATTCGCTGCAATTTAAATTTTTAAATTTCGTACTTTTCGATGCTCAACTTTTGAGATCGATTTATGAGTTTTAATAGAGGTACTAGTGAGGCAAGAAAATGAAGAAGTTACATGAAAATTGCATATGTGTTGTACACATATGTAAAAATTAACCGCCCTAATATTTAGGTATAGGGGACGCACGAACGCAATATGTAAAATTTATAATACTTAAAACGTTAAAGTATATGTATATGAGAACTGTCCTGGAAATTGTGGTAAAAGAAAAAAAAAATATTAAATATACTCCAATGCTTTGAGCTCGGTGTATGACCTTAAGCTCACCCTCGATTCCATGATGGGACGTTTACGTAATTGGTGAAACGCGGGAATGTACTGCACTCCTCTACCTACCTCTTTGAGGATTACAGCTGTCATGTTGCGTTTTTTTAAGTTTTATTCCATATCGCAATTTAGATTTGCGTAATAGAGCATACAATTCAAATTTATTTGCACAATTAAAGAAAAATGTAACTTTCAATTTATGCATGTCCACAGAGAGTAGGTTGTATTTAACAAAAAAAAATTTAAACACCCTCTAGACGTATGAATAGACCTGGATAAACTACAGTTCAACGTGTGGGTGCACGCCATAAAAACCGGACAAAGAGAAGCCGAACAGCAAAACATTCTGAAAAGCGCGCGCGCGCTTCACGTATCTTCCTGCTTTGGTTGCAATCAAAGGCTTACAGCGACATTATTTTCTTTTTAAATGTGTCATTCTCGGTTGATAAGCGTTCAAGGTACTCCGGCGTTATTACTGTGCGACAACAAGGAATTACAGATTAGTGAGCAAATGTAACCGAAGGGCAACGAATGCTCATGTTTACTCTAGGTGTGTTATCACACTTTGTAATGCAATTGTAATAAACAATTATTTCTCACCAGATGCCATTATACTTGGACGCGGGTATCTTAATGCTGTTGACCCATTTCTCTTGCTCGTTCCAACTACCGATGAGAATTACCGGTCAATTGAACTGTCCTAAGTCACGTGAACTTGTATTGTTTGTTCGTTGCTCGTCAATAGATTATGCTTGAAAGCGATCGTTACGTTAGAGGCAGGTTACATTTAACTATCTTGCCATAACCGCCTTTAAAATAAATGTGATAAAGGAGAAAATGTTTTGCGGCTATCTCCAATACGGCTTATTTATTAAGATTGCCTGGTTTTGAATACAGCTGTAGAAACCTAAGCCAGTGAGAGTGGTTGTTATTTTCTGTAATTGAACTCATTCTTCGTCTTTGTCTAAAGTACTCTTAGATAGATCTACAGATTTTCATCAAAAACAGTTGTAGAAGAGCATAGAAGATCAGCAACACATTGAAAATTATGGACCTGTGTATGTTTAAAAGTAACTATTATTTTTATCATCTGCTCGCCCATTTCGTGGAAAATTTTGTCTCGATAAAATAATAGTCGCTCGATACGAACGTCACTTCCTGCACTGAGTTATGCAGTTGTTGAACAAGTTATGTATCACTGACCTTGCGCAAAGTGTAGGCAGTGCAATCAATATTCCAAACACATGTACGGACTCATGCATATTGACATTTCAAAAGACCCATTGTTACGGAATAAATATTAAAATAATAAATACGTGGATATTATTGATGTTATTGAATGAGAAGATTTTGGGGAAACTTACACACTTTATAGTTTTTCATAATGATCTCCATAATCTTCTCCAACGAGAACAGTAATTCCCATGTGGTCACTGTGGTAAACTATGATCTTAACCTCGCTCGTTCTGAGAGGAGGCCTTTGTCCAACAGTGGAACGATAAAATTATTAATGATTATTAAGTATTGTTATATATTTCCACATACATATACTGGCAACTAATAAACAAATAAGAAATTTGAAATATGTAACAAAATATACAAACGTTACACAAAAAGCTCTTAAAAGTTGATCAAACTTGCAGTCATTAGAAACTTATTTTCATTCCAAATCACATATAAAAATATAGTTGCAATGATTTAAATCAGAATACGTCAACATTTATTACTATATATTATATAAATCGAACATGGCGTTTGTGTGTGTGGCGTTGGTATTGTTGAACTTCCCTTAACAAAGTCGACTTCAATCATTATGCGATATCAATTGCATATTAAAATATATTATTATGTGGAACCGTCGTACGGTCGTACTTTAAATGTAGGTAATTGTAACATTGTTGGGTATTGGCTACAGCTGTGAGATTGTAAGGTGACACGTATAGTATGCTTATCTATATACATATTTACTGGCAATATGTGGTATCACAAAAGTCCTTAAAAACTACTAAAAATACGATATGAGATTAAATAGATTAGTGTTGGTACTTTTATATTAAATTTTGACAGTTATTAGATATCAAATTTAGTTATTTTTGTAGTTCATATTTTTATTCGAAACAGAAATACTAGCCGTTTTGCTTAGCGGTAGAAAGAAGTACAGCTATGCTGGTAACATAGCTGTACTTCTTTCTACAACAGAATAACCTTACACCCCTCAATAAACCATTAAGGTATTATATAGATACAGTACTCAAGCAAAATCTGGTCTCGTCGATAGAGAGAGAAAGACAATGGATTGGGTACTCGTTGCTCTCTTTAATATATTGTATCCGCCAGCAACTACGCGCGTCAATTACTGAAGAAGCCAATTAGAGACGAATATATTAAGCGCAGACGTCATTAAAGAGAGACACGTATACCAAATATACCATGTTCTTTCTCTTTCTGTCAATGAAACATTTCACTTACATATCCGCTTATGATTCGCCTACTCCATCTATATATTATCTCTATACAATAAACACATCATATTGAAGGAAAATTTTCCGATAATGACAACACCAATATCATTGTCAAAAACAATATTTACTTCTTTCGTTCGACTATTGGAAAAGCCTCATATACAAACTAGACTTAAAACTACAGTAATGGTACATACCGTATCTAGTTAGGCAAACTGCACACGTGAATTGCATTGCATTAATATCGTGCAATTTGAAGTGCATTCATGTAGATTAAAATCATCATATTCAGCCTATCTCAGTCCACTGCTGGACATAGGCCTTCCCAAAGAGCGCCATCGCGTCCTGTTCTCGGCTTGCCGCATCCAACTTCTGCCTTCAGCCTTTCGCCGATCGTCATCCCACCTGGCTGGAGGGCGTCCTACATCACGTTTTCCGAGCTGCGGTCTCCTCTCTAGAACTCGCCTACTCCACCGGTTATCGGTTCTTCGGCAGATATGCCCAGCCCATTGCCACTTCAAAGAGCTAATCCTTTGAGCTATGCCGATGACTCTGGTTCTCCGTCGGATAGTATCATTTCTGATTCTATCCTTCAGAGAGACTCCGAGCATAGCTCGCTCCATAGCTCGTTGAACTGGTGGACTAGGCGTGGTGTGACACGGTTCAGAACCGTGTGTCATAACAATCAAATTAAAATGTTAAATGCAAATTTGTAATTTATGGTATTGTCGAGGTATTCAAGATCGTGACCATCTGATAAATATTAAAGCATTTTTTTACACTTTTGACGTTTGATATTTGTAGAACACACTTCTGATACCTTTGACGCTTAGACATTTTTTTAAATTAAATCTTGTTTATTTTATTCTTGTACGGACATATTTCGGTTACTATTTCACTCTCCTAGGGTTAAATGTAAAGTATTCTGAATAGGTTACATCCATTCCCAAAGTATGCCCATGCCTAATTTTACTAGAATACATTCAGCGGTTTTTACGTGAAAACGTCAAATAAAGCAACTTGAACTTACAATATTTACATGTATACAAATGTCATTGAGATTACAGCAAGTTGTAAAACATTCTTTGATAGATTTGAAACTCACCTTGTTCAATAACCACAGATTAATAAGTGACAGCGACCGACCACAGAGTCGTGAGAGTTGTCACTCACGGCACAGACTATAAAATATTTAAATGTGGGTGTATTTATAAGGCATAGCTAACAAGGATGCCAAGGCGACACGTTGTCGGTACTTAGTTAACCTTAATTTATGTATTTATATGTAAACACATAGGTTTAGGTGTATAATACATAGGTATTGTACATATATAAATACATATGTATCTATATACATACATTATAATATATCTTTAGTGATGAATCTGAATACCTCAATTTATTTAATAATAAAAAAAATATATTTTCTATCATTATTTTTGTTCAGAAGAAGGACCGCAGCTCAGTACGAAACTAGTCAGATTATATTCTGTTAACACATAGAACAATTAAGTCAGGGTATATTTAAATAAATGAATAAATACTCACGAAACATTATTGTTTCAGTGTTAATTTCTTGGAAATATAATATATTAATACATGATTATTTTATGAAGTATTGTGAAAGTATTAACATTTGTTATTAACTTTTAGTTTATTAAATCCTTTTAAGTGTCCGATTATCACTTTCCCTTATTTTTTCCCTGCAATTCGCGACCGGGCGCAAAAATTATACACGTGAAAAAATTACATACATTAGTTTTCGGGCCTGGGCTTTTCAGCTCTGTCGTGTTTCCGTGACATCTATGTTTTAGTGATTCCAGTGACATCCTTTTGTACAATAATAACGTATTTATAAATCGTTCAATGAACAATATGGATATTATTTCTTCTCGTTATCGTTCTTAAATGATTTATGTTATTGCTATTACAGGATGAATATAACATCAAGGGCGAGAAACATAACAATGCGATAACTGAATCGTATGCATGCTTGACTTTTATTGATATTTATTAATTCGATTTAACGCAAACTGGACTCTCCGTGCAATATACCCACGGATAGTTAAGTAGAGAATGCTATTACGCATTAAGTCCGCCCTTAAGACCTAACTGTAGGATCACAATATAGAATAAATAAATAAATAAACTTTAAACATCATTATTATGAAATAGTGTTGGAAGTTTTTCTCTTACTCTTGCGTGACAGTTTTGGTGTGCATTGTAACACATCTTCAATTGTGCACTTCGTTTTAAATTAGTGCTGCATATTTTTAAACAGTTTATGCATCAAGGTTCATCACCTTGATGCATAAACTGTTTATAAATCTATTTGAATGTAACTTATATGAGGCTGAATTTCAAATTTGTCTCTATAAAAAAAAAACAAGAGCTATCTGAGATCGGAAAAAGCTATAATTACAGAATATTGCGACCACCGAACAGGTCTTAAAAAATTTTGTTTAATGCTACTTTTCCTCTATAGCGCTTATTTCTCAAGTATTACGTGGTCATTATAATTTCAACAGATCTATAAAACAGTTATATGGTGATGAGCAGTAGTGTATAAGATGTTGTATCCTGCTTTGGACTGAGACAGGCTGGTGATGACGATGATGACGATAATGTTCATGATCAGATGAAGAGAGATTATGAGATTATTGCAAATTACAATAATACAATATTATTCCAATGTCTTATAATCCGATCATGTTTAATATATGATTTGTATACATTTTTGCATTTAAAGGCAGGTGGGCTAGGGATTGGGGCCAAGTCAGGTTGATGCCATTTCAGATTCAAGGTTCCGTGGGTACTGGAATGAGGTAGATGGCATGAACGCATATCCTGTATTCAATTAAGGGCGCCCGGCTTCGCTCAAACTTTTCTTTTTTGTTGAGATAGTTTAAGATATATATTTCTTTCATTGTGTGTACCCGGTGTAAAGATTTTTTGGTTTCCCACGATATAGATTAAAAGCGGTATGTGTTACTGCTAAACGGCGGACAGCATTTTTCTGTAAAAATGAACATGCAACCCATTAATTATGTTATATCGTCAAGTCAGGTCTCTTACGAAGTAGGTAGATAACAAAAAGTACCAAATATTTCTATTCCTATAGACATGGCTGGTGTCTTGTAAATTCATAGCTTCATCATGCACGCACAGCGTTTTTGAGGACTTTCAGTTCCCTCAGCGTGGTAAGCTTAGAATATTTTTCTCTAATTATTCGTTACTCATTTTACAGCTGAACGCACCAGAGACAGATCATACGTCATGTATATATATGTCTATGTATATGTGTCTATGTATATGTGTCTATGTAAATAGAAATAGAAAGCAAATTACTGGAGTAAAATATACATCTACCACGTCCTTTATCCATTGCCCAGGGTTGACTGGCAGATAATCCCATTAGGCATTAAGTACACCCTTGTAACCCTCAGCTCAAGGTGCTATCAAAGTTGAAATAAATAAATCAGCAACCAGCAATCGTAATATATCTATAAGTCATTAAAAATAAGCACATTCACTTTGCCATCATCTTGCATCTAAATGTCCATCAGAGAGCTGAGAAGTGACGATAAGAGAATAGAAACTCGTTCTTTGGTTAATGACAGGAATACGTTTGAATAAGAGCTACGTAAGCACCAGGCCATAAAATTACTATGAGCTTTATTTTGACTTTGGCAGATTATGCACTGAGCCGATTGTTCTCTCGTATGTTATTTGTCTGCTTGGCTTGATCACTTATTCCAGTTTAGGTGGAAAAGCATATGCTCCAGATGCATATCAGAGAGTTAGACTATCTACACCAGTTGCACAATGCCTTTATAGTTAACCAGTTATAAGCATTTTTCTGTACAACATTGTACAAACACGAGGCTACTTGTAAATATGTGTTGTTTGCTATATGTTGACCAAAATGCGACGTAGCGAGCAAATAAGGGAGTAATGACAAAAATCAATATTTTGTACGTTGACTCAGAATGTCACCTTTGGCCACAATGTTGCATATTGTCTGCCCGAGTCATGACGAAGTTAATGGACCGGCGGACAACATACGACGCTTTCCCAGAAAATCACCTTTGTGATCCTTCGCAAGGTTACGAACGAGATGTGCGAGTAGCGAAAATACGGCTATGTTTGGGAACGACGCGAGTAAATATTTACACCGCTCAAATGTTTTAGTGTAACTATAATAATATTATGCATTCGTATGTTTACGGATTTTTTACTCTGATCTATGTTGCATTACTAAAGTTAGAATTACTAGGAAAATACAGTGGATTTCAACACTTTTTATTACTGATCTAATAGGGGAGTCAGACGTTACGAAGCAACACAGCAGGTATGTGAAGGTAAAGACATTTAGCATCTTTATTCTTCGCCTATTAAATAAAGTAGAAAAAACAATCTAATTGTAATATCAGAATAATCTTATTATTCTTAAAATGACGTTCACTGTTTTCACGATTTTGATTGTATGTCAAATTTTTATAGCCATAAAATTATAGTGATAATTTGCGGACGTAACACGTATTATCACGCCTATAATCTCCGAAACCGTAGGTAGAGGAGTGTAGTACTCTCCCACGTTTCACTATTTACGTTTATGTCTCATTATGGAATAGGTGATGAGTCTCAATTTGTGAACATTTATCAATTAGATAAGGATAATATTAAAAACATAATCTTCGTTTTCAAGTGTTAAAAAAATAATACACAATCACATCGTTTACTAATAAAATATTAATTGCAGTCTATGGGCATGAATACTCAAACCTTAATACTCGTAGTATCGAAGTTCTATGTAAAAGATGACATGTCTCTAAGGGACGAACGTCAAAAAATCTCGTGAGTTCTGTTAATAATTATATATTTTCTACGCTTCATTTTAAAATTCAATAATGGAACTTCACTTACAGAATAGCTGCAAAAGTCTAGTATGCAGTGAAAGACTGGATTAAATGTAGTACGAAAAACAGTGACGTTAATACGTAACATCACGCCTGTAATCCCCGAAGGGGTAGGCAGAGGAGTGTAAGGTACACTCCCACGATTCACCAGTTACGTTTACGTCCCAATATGGAATAGGTGGTGAGTCTATTGCCATACACCGGG
>DVPD01000339.1:0-11992 GCA_018237605.1 Apyrrothrix (Melanopyge) sp. n. Burns01
AAAATAAGTGGAGAGCTTAATATATTTATTTTCTTCTCAATTTAATTATATTAGTTGAATCTAGATTAGTACCCGGTAAAGCACATTAATATTTATACTCAACTTACACACATATACAGTTGACCATTTATTTTAAAGTACAGAGTGACAATTAAGTATAGAACAAAAAATAATTTGCAATCAAAAAATGTACTCCGGAAAACTAGTAATGAACATTGAAGTTGCTATTTTGATTTTTACATAAATAGTTGAATAATCACTACTTACATTTGGTAACTAATACAACTGTAATGTGTAATTAAAATAATTGTACTGTGTTAGTTACTAGGAATTAAATTAAAAAGAAAGATGATCGAAAAGAAGGGACCTCTATGTAGTGTTTTGATTGTTATTTTTGTGTTAGTATAAGTGTAACATATTAAGTTTAAGTAAATTAAATACATATAAAAATAATATATATTATGTACAATTCGTATCCTTGTCACTTCTATAGACGTCATTTCACTATGACGTCACAGTTCGAGAAAAATATTCTCATATTTTCAATAGAACTCTAAGATATTGTTAGCAACAGTACAACTATCTAAATGTATAAAGAAAGATATTTAATCGTCGAAATAACTACATATACCGGGCACATGTGTCTAGTTCTCGCACACATGTTATACGTATCGTATTATTTTAGTGCTATTGGATTCGGAGTGTACTTTACACATATTTTGAGACTAAGCTTTTAAAATCCCGTGTATATTTCGTGAAAAAAACTCTCTTGCAAGGTTTAATCTAGTCAGTATATTTCGGGCTAATCCCTTTCATCCTAAAATATAAATACGTGGTTTATAACATAAATATTAGACTGCCTCGTTGGTCGAGTGGTTGCGAGCGCGACTGCCGATCGCCCTGGGTTCAAATCCCGGGTCGGGTACTATTGGATTGAAATTGTAGTTGAAATTTCTACTAGTGGCTCGGAGTCCACATTTGTGCCCGGTGTATGGCTTACCGCCTATTCCATGATGGGATGTAAAAGTAACTGGTGAAACGTGGGAGTGTACTGCACTCCTCTGCCTACTCATTCGGGGATTACAGGCGTGACGTTACGTTTCTTTATAGCTTAAATTATGCTGTAAACATTTTATTCATTTGTTAAACATACCAGATTATTTTCTCTTCAAAATTGTTTCAAAATAAATTACGAAAATATACATATTTCAGGTTACGTTACATGAATATAAATAACAGATTTCTTTATTCATTCGTATTTTTCATATATGAACATTTATATGTAAACAAATCTGTTGAGAACTAAATGTCTAGCCGTAATTAAAAATGTTATCTAGTCAAATAAATACAATATTTTATAAATTCACTTGACTATTAATCTTACCCTCGTCTCTAATCCATACTTTACCTGTGGATAGAAGGACGTTCCAAACGTCCTTCACATTTTGGGAAAAATCTAACAATTAAATTATTAATTATATTATATGCACGGTTTTAATAGGTCATAGTTTTATTACCTTTCATGCGAATAGATCTAGCAATGTCAAACGAATTGTATGTTTAAAAACTACTAAATGCATCTTGTATGTTTAAAAATGCAACTTTATAATTATTAGATCTAATCTCATCAACCCTTTAATCGGGTGTTCTATCAGTATGCGAAGGGACCATAGTCTGCCACGCTTTCCAAGTGATGGTTGACAAACAAAACATTCGTCTTGTACTAAACTCAATCGTTTTACAATAAGTATTTTAGTGCTTCATAAACCATCAAAATACATGACTTGTGTGGTGGTTAAATTTTAAGATTTATTACACATATATTCGAAGGATTACAGCAAGATTTAAGACACGTGAATCTTGCAGTTTTTTGACGTTGCACTATTTTAAAATACGACTCCTCTTATATTATAGAAACAGCTAAGTTAATTTTAAATGTCTTTACAGCACCCATTGAACGTCTCGATTTAATCTTAAATTGAATAAAAGTGTCTAAGTTCAATGACATTCGCTGAACTCAGGACTCAGTAATATCTCTCCATGACTTGTGTAGGTTTGATTACAGTAAACTTCAATCCAACGCGCACACATTGTTTCTTAAGAGCAGAGATAATTGCAGATGTAGTGCAGGTCAATTGTACATAAAGGGTTGTAATCAAAATAATAAATTCATTTGGGTTCTGTATTAAACATCTTTTATTTTATTAAAACTGAATACGATTTATTCTACATCCGATTCTATCCTTATTCACACTTCTCTTCTTATTCATATTTCTCTTCTTGTCCATACTTGCATTAAAAGGAGAATATAACGTTAGCCTATCACTCTTTCACCGGTACAACGCTGAAATGAATTTATATTTCACTTAACGTAAACGCAGTTTTAACTCTGAAGACGTCTGGGACAATAGTTTTTGTACATTATTTCACATTCCACAATAAATAAGTATTTAGTTCTAAGTTTTAGGGCGACAGTGCGAAGTGAGGGGGCTATTTATATTTATATTCGTTGTCGTATTCATATTTATAAGTATGTAAGGTGGGAAAATAATAAATTTGAAAGAAAATAATGTACACATACAAGAACTTATTTACAAACATATAAGATAAACGTACGTACTAAGTACATTAACTATTTCAAAGCTATTATAAATATTACAGAAAATAAACACCTTATCACACTTGTCACACTTAAGGATATTAATTCATTATATTATTCATTGATAAATAAATAATGACCGCACATCACATTAAAAGCGTTTCACTATACAGAAAACGATAGAACACCGCGCACGCGATCGTCGTACTCAATGCTGATGAAGAAAAGATTAACCCAAATGGATTTCTCAAAGGAGATACTTGGATTAATTTTAACGATTTTGTGTTGTTGCGGTTTCAACAGAACAAATTACTTAAGAATCAAACTCATTAAAATCACGTACTCACTGTATACAGCGGTTTGGCTGACGTGTTTCATTGTTTTAAGGGCAATGACATTCGAATTAATTGAAACCCATATGCGTTTCAACGTGATTATAATTTCTGTTAGTTACACGATCGCTCTCATCTTTGCGGTTTTAACGGATAAAAATAAATATGGTTTCATTTATAAAAATGTATTTGGTGAGCTCTATAAAAACAAGTTTGAGAGTAAATTTAAAATTGTCTGTACATTTTTCATTTTCATTTATTCGGAGTTATGTTACGATAATGATAATTTTTACGAGTTTAACAAATTGTCAGTTTTAAAATATTTCGGATGGCTAGTTATGTTTTCTTATAAGTTAAATTTAATCTGGTTCTATGTACTATTTAATATGATGAGATATAAAAATAGTTCAATATATAAAATAATTAGAAACATCAAATATAATGGGCCGCCGATTGCAAAAGTGAGATTTTTGAAGAACAACTTCTTTCTAAATAGGGTTAAGTTGCAGGCGGTGGACTTCAATTTGAATGAAGCGTTCAAATTTTACGTTCAAAATATCAAAGCGATAAAAATATTGGTGTCAATTGTACATATACCGGTAAGTTTTAATATTTTATCTGAACTCTTTTTTATTATTGTCCTGTACATATCTAGTCAGGCTAACTCTACTAAATCACTAGAGTTTCTGTCCGTTTTGGACTATGTTTATAATCAAAAGGTCCTGTGTTTGATCACCGGGTCGGGCAAAGTATTATTGGGTTTTTATTATTAAGTAGTAGCACGGAGTCTAGATTTATGCCCGGTGTATAACAATAGGTTATACTAATCATGATTAATCTTAGGACGTGTAACATTGGTGTGTGGCACTTCTATCTACCTCTTCGGGGAGTACAGGCGTGTTGTTATGTTAATTAATTTCTATTAATAAACTTCCAGGCTTCACAAACCTAAATTTTTTGACATAGAAAATCTACCTAATATTAATACATTTGTATTAACTTATTTCCAGTACATCATTATTATTATTTCAACTCTATCGTGCGCTGGCAATGATGTTGTGAAATTACTATACACTTCACTAAATCAAGTAAGTACATGAGAATTAATGTTTCAGAATTTTTATGTTACTCGAATAATCGATAGAGCAAGCCCTAAAGGCGAAAGATTATTAACTACGAGTATCTAGAATCAACAATTTACATGTCAATTGAATAACGGAGAAAGGTTCTAGTTTAAAACACGCGGTAATCTAATGATTGAACGCGGTATTGTAACCTCCTGATGTATCATTGTCGATATTGTGTTCTTATACATTTGGTCACTTATTATATAGTAATTATTACTGTTAACGTAATAATAATCTTAATAGATGTCTAATCGCTAATGTTACCGTTACTGTTACCGTAACCGTAATTGCTATTGTTACGGTAACAGTAATTTCTACTGTTAGTGTAACCGTAATTGCTACTGTTACTGTAACTGTAACTGTAATTGCTACTGTTACTGAAACTGTAATAGCTACTGATACTCTAACTGTAATTGCTACTGTTACTGTAAGTAATTGTAATTGTTACACTCATTGTCACTATTATTTTTATTATTATTATATCATCACGTCAGGTCCCTTGCGAGGTAGGCAGAGCATACCGAGTTCCAAATATCTCTTTCCTTACAAAAGTGACTTAAAAATAATACTACATCATTAGATCTGTCGCGCTTTTTCCACATTTTATATTTGAAATATGCTTATTATTCATAAAAATTAGGTAAATTAAGAATTTGGAATTAACGACAGGTTAGTTATAAACAGACATCCAAATCTCTGTGTAAAGTTCGGCTGCCAGTTTAAGCCGTTAAATATTGTCAAAGCTTTTAGAATTTTTCAAATTGACATCCTACACTGACTCGCAGCATTTTCCATTATTAGAAAGATATGAAGGTATTAAATCAATATGGCATTAAATTTTACGATTTCAAATTGTTTTTCATTTGTTTATTAACCTTTTAAGAGGTAGTGCAAAGATTTATGAACTATTTATGAAACTCAGTTCGTCGTTAGGATACGCGTCATGGTATGGAAGTACGGTCAGTATCGGAAATATATTTGTATATAGTATAACTTTCATTACGTTTGTTTTACTGACCTTTCATTATCTCTTAGGTGTTGCATTTATTTATTTAATACTAAATGGTTTTTATTCAATTCTTAATCAACATTCTTAACCACGTTGGTAAAAAAAGATCTTCAAATAATGGAAATGAATAAGTACGATTATGGTCACATTTTCACGTAAAATTTTCACGTGTTTTATACGAGTATTTTTGTGTCTTACATTATATATTTGACACTCGATTATTTTGAATTTTATTTCGTGTTTTGTTTTCGTCATTTGTACTGATCGACAAGTCTCATTCCGCTAGCCGAGTAGGTATGTACATAAAAAAATTAATCTCAAAGTTACCCTGTAAGCTGATACTCCTAAATATATGCTAACCGATTCGATGAATAAGACAATTTAAAAAGGCATTGAAAGCCTTGAATAACACTTTAAGATTAGAATGAAATGCTTTACTAATAGCAGCATAATCTTGGAATCGCAGTCACACACTAAACTAATCCACCTGCCTATCTTATTACCTACCGCTATTTCCTATTTAACATAATCATTTTACCTATATTCATTCACATTTCATTGTAATCGTTGTTTAGAACGGGTATAACAATAATTTATTTCCATTAAAACAAAATCAGAGCATTGTGGACGTCGCCTAAACTAGGCTCGCAGTAGGTATTAAGTATTTTTAAATTTCAGACTAACAAAAACTTAACATTTGGATCCTTGCTAAAATTTTGTAATACGCGTTTGACACAATTAATCTTGATTGGAATAATTTGTGCTGAGGGCGAATCTATTAGCCACATTGATGTGCGCCTTAGAATTGTTCTAACAGAAATGCTGATGGATACGAAAGGTAAGAAATATATATTTTCCAAACACAAAACTTGTACGACGACTCACGAAACTCTCTTGAACTTTCGTATTGGGTAAGTCTTTGATTATGAAATTAGCACAAAACATCGGAAACAAGCAAGGAACAAAACTTCACTTTATCCAATATATAGACAACAAGACATTATAGGATAGAGTCAAGTTTTATTTATCTATATCTAGCTAGTATTTATTTATTTATCCTTTATTGTTATTAACAAAGGGCGCACTTAATGCCCATTAGCATTTTCTAACAGTCATCACAGGTGATGGTGAAAAGTTGGGGTTGGTACCTAATTCTTTAAGTTAAACAAAAAAAAACAAACAATATAACAACTTAAGCTATTATATATAATAATATACATAAAATGTAATACGAATAAATATATGTATATTATACATACATATCGTTCATATTTTTACATACATACACATATATACGCATACATTAATAATAATGGTGACAGAGAATTATTGATCATTTGCCTCAATTACTTTGAGAAAGTGGTTACGGGCGTGCTTTTTAAAGGACGACAAATTGGGTGCTAGTTTAACCTCTTGAGTATGTTGTGAAAGAGTAATGATAACATTTTGTGTTGTGCTGCGGAATATTCACCTTAAGATTGTTGACGAACGAAGTACTTTGTGTCAAATAGTGATGGTTAAAAGTTTCAGTAGGCAAACTTAAAATGATAAGTACCATCCTTTGAAATATTCCACGGTCGTGCCTATTGTATTTCTTCATTTTACAGATTCGACCGCAAAAAAGAAAACTCTGCAAAAATTTCTACGGTTCATACAGGTTAATGAAGATAAATTGGCTCTGAACAACACAATGTCTCTCACATTGGAACTACCATACGTTTGTTTCATGACTTTACTTCATTTTACGATATTTACTATACAAATAATGAATATATTTATTAAACTCTAGCACGTGTCGGGTACATTTTATCATAAACTATAATACAATAAAGTTAGATATCATAGCGTCGTGCGTATATTGAATTATTTTAAAGCTATCATAATGTCAAATAAGGTACTTGGTTGTTATATTCATACAAAAAGTACAATAATGGGAGTATACTACACTCTTTGCTTACCGCTTTGGGAATTACAGCGTGATATTAATTATGTTACGTTCAGTTTTTTACGTATTACAAATTTAAATGTTATTGTCCAGCAATTACATAAAACGAAAGGGTTTTATGGTACATAAAAAAAGTATTGATTCAAAATCATAATGGACGGTGCCCCTGATATCTATGTCAAAGTGTAGAAGTTTACTCAACATCACGCCTATATTTCACCGAAGGGCCGGCAGAGGAGCGTAGTGTTTCAGAAATTTCATGTTTCAAGTTAGTATTCAATATTTCATTCTTAGTTATGGATGTATACACTATTAAAATTTGAGCGTCATTTCCGATCTGTAGCAGGGTACCAACATTGGCAATCTTAGCTTAATATGATGGTAATTGCACAATCAATGAAATTTTATGGTATGGATTAAAAAACGTGGTTTTTACTTCGTAGAAAGACATTTAAACGTTACCGGCAGATAAACTTATTTATCAGTTGCATTGAAAAATTAAGCGAGCATACAAAGGATATAACTGTCGTTTTAAACTACTATAGAACATCGGGTTTTTTTTATATATTTAAGCAGCCTAGAATTACATTCAATAATAAGATTTATAATACCCCACGACTGTACACATTATAAATATTGTGTTGAAGTAAAATCGCAATAAAAAACGTGCTACAAATGAAAACACGTGGTGCTTGCCGGTTGCAATACTTACCCCAAAACATCTTGCTTGCTTATTTCAATATAGTTATAAAAAAATATAATTTTTTGGGACTGTGGAAGAGCTCCACGGGTCAGTAAATCCACGTTTGTATTAATACAGAAGAAGATAGCTGTAAACCCAACACAGAGATGGTCGCACAAGGCGGCAAAATCGACCTGCTCTACCCACGGATTTACGGATGCGAACGGAGCGGACGATTCAATACTCAACGAGATAATAGGAGTTGCACAGACAACAAATAAATAAGTACAGATTGCCAATAAATATTTCTGAGTATCTTTTTACATATTCATACGTGGAACATCAAATTATGTACCATTTTTTTTTTAAATTGTGATAACAAAAGAGTGTAATTTTTATATATTAATACGTGCCTTGTCTTAATTGACTGGCTCGTTGGTCGTATTGGTTGCGAGGACCTGAGGGGCGCACAAAGCCGAAGTATAAGTATAAGTATAATGACTAAAACATGCCGTTCATTGCGTGTATGTACATACCTTATAATGAATAAAAGAATTTGAAGATTCAGTAATCAATATAACGTAACATCACGCCTGTAATCCTTGAAAACGTACGCAGAGGAGTGTACTACATTCCCACGTTTCATCAGTTACGTTTACGTCCCAATATGGAATAGGTGGTGAGTTTATTACCATACACCGAGCACAAATCCAGACTCCGAGTCACTACTAGAAATTCTACTTTTAGAAAAATCCAACATTACTCAACCGGGGATTTAAACCCAGGACCTGTCGTTCGGCAGTCGCGCTTGCAACCAACACGATTAACGAGGTTGGCAACGATATTTAGATGTGTTACGTCGTATTACTTACTTGTGAAAGCTGCGAGTATTATCTTCAGGTATAGGTTGCTTCTTGCACATCATAGAAGTAATCATCATTTTGATAACAGACATACATTAATTATAGGATATGCTAATTTGTAATGATGTTATGATTCATTCCTCTGCTTTAATATATATCTCTAGTGCGCATGAGTCTTTAAAATGAAAAACGAGTACCAAGTTCATTCTCATTCTCGCTCTTTTGATTGACGCCTTTTTGACAGCCGTGTTTAAACAGACCAATTTGTTTTATATAATAACGTGTTGTTTCATAGTTTGTTACGAAGAGATATAATTAAGATGTTATTAAGTAATATTTTTCATATATTATCTGTTGTTTCATCTATCCTTGTAACACTGGTAGTGGAAATGAACAACAATTTATTTTATCTGTTTTGTCGTAGTCTTTCTTTTCTGTTACCTGTCAAGCGAGAGCTACAGTATTTTCACAATGGTAAATAGTTATTCTCAAAAATCTCGCAATATCATGTTAATCGTGGAGACGTTTCCGTATAAACTTTATTTCTGCTATTTATATAGTGCTACAGAATCCTACAAAAGGCATATTTATTACTTATTCTTTTAATTTCCAGGGTCGTGTCAGGACTAAGACTGTTAAAAAAGCGGCTAAGATTATTATTGAGAAGTACTATACCAGATTAACCCTTGATTTTGACACCAATAAGAGAATATGTGAGGAAATAGCAATTATTCCCACAAAACCCCTTCGTAACAAAATTGCAGGGTGAGTTATGTTTGATTTAAATGGGTTAACCTTACTATAAATACATCTTTCTTATTGTAATATCTACATAACTTAATAATATTCAAGCAGTTGCCGTGTTTAGTGCTACAAATTTAACATCTAGAAAAATATCTATTCATTGAACTGCATATGAGAATGTGTTTTTAAAGTCAGCTAATTAGTTCTAAACCTTTATTGATAATATGACTGAATGACTGACCCTGGTGATGCAGTGGTTAGTGAATTTGATTTGAGCTAGGGGTCGTGGGTTCGATTCCCACTTAGAACACACATTTGTGTAAAGAGCACAAGTATTTGTTACTTGGCTGTAAAAACTGGCTGCAAATAGGATGTAACCTAGGATGTACTATATTTTCGTAGAAAGTGGCTATTCACACTAGTCTTACTTCCTCTGTCTTGCTTGCTTCTGTCATAAAATATTTTTTAATCAATATTATAGAGTTAGCATATTTGTATGTGGTGTCAATGTACGAAAATATGATATTATGAATGCCCATTTTTATATTTGGGTAACATGAGCAACTATTATGTGCTTTTATGACATCAAAACCAAAACCAAACCAAAGTCCTTGTGAAATACTTAGTTTTGGTTTAGGTATGCAACCCTATGTGAATTTACAATATGTGTAGTAAAGTAAAGACTAATATGTGATTTTTAAGTCACACATTAACATCTCAAATGCTTCTGTGTAAGAAGGAGTCATATTATTTTTTTCCATTGCCAGCTTTGGATAATTATCAATTTTAAGGGTTGTTGTCTTCTCAAACAGTTCCTTTAAATAATGAGTTTTTTATATCAATAAAATGTTTTTGTATGTATGTTAAGAGGAATCATTTGTTTAAGCCAGAGACGCTTAGACACATTTTTCCCAAACCAATTAATTTGTTACCTATTCCATATTTAGACGTAAACATAACTGGTGAAACAAGGGAGTGTATAACACTCCTCTGCTTATCTCTTCGGGGATTACAGGTGTGATGTTAAATTGTTTTTTTTTCAATTACGATGTAATTTGGAATCTACATTATGAAAATGATGTGTATTGAGCCTAAAGAACTATTTCAATCTCTTGGGAAGCTTATGAACTGTATAATATTAGTTATAGTTTTATCACATGATGGCTTGATAGTGCACATAGTGTCCCTTAGGATCTGGGCTTATATGTGCTGAAAAAATTTTTGTCGTTTGCTAAAATCATATCGTAATAGTCATGTAAAAATAATTTCAGATTTGCCACACATTTAATGAGGCGCCTAAGAAATTCACAAGTGCGCGGCATCTCTATCAAGCTACAAGAAGAGGAGCGTGAGAGACGAGACAACTACGTCCCAGAGGTGTCTGCTCTGGAGCATGACATCATTGAAGTGGATCCCGACACTAAGGACATGTTGAAGATGTTGGACTTCAATAACATCAATGGTCTCCAACTCACTCAACCTGCTACCCAGGGTGGTTATGGAGGCAGGCGTAATTAAGAATAATAAATACAAAATTTGACAAATTTGAATTTTCATTTTTTTAAGATACATGTTGATTATTTATCAATTAACTAACTTTGACTAATGTCCACTAATTAAGTTATACCGAGCTGCTTCTTACAATTATCCAAACTGATGGCACAAAGGCAGTGTGTTAAGAAAATGAGTGGAGAGAAAGTTTGACTAGTTTTTTTATTTAAGGGGTATTTGTATGATATGTTATCCTGAAGATTAAAATCTGAAAAGGGGTACATGAAAATTATATTAAATGGGAGAAAAAGAAAACTATAATTATGATCAATATCATAAAAGCAAGTCATTTTAAATTTAAAGCTATATATTTTGGTATCCTATAACCTCAGATCTCACACTTTAAATCATAGTAAATATGTTGCAAACGAGTTGGTTGTTCGAAATCTGTGAAGATTTTAACTGTATTCTCATAATTTTACATGCATCATACTCACATCATTTATTGTAGGCTCAATATTATTGAATCTATTCTATCAAATGTAAATGAAGGTTAATTATCTACACTTCTCTTTCTTCAGCCTCTTCGTTCCCCGCTTCTGTGCCTCAATACACCTTCCATTAAATCATCATCCATTATTTGTCGTCATTATTGTCAGCCTGTCTCAGTCTAATACTGGATGTAGCTCTTCACAAGTGAGCGCCAACGCGTCTTGCAGTCGACTTGTTAGATCCACCATCCGGCTGTAGCCTTTTCCGGATTGCTATCAAACCTATGTACCATTTAGTTTCTAATAATTTGTAAAATATTGAACATGGCTTAGGTAAACTTTGTCACTGCTTATACAAATATGAAATAATACTCACTATACAAATGGAATTAATCGAAGTATCATATAAACAGACTGCCTCATTGGTCAATTGGTTGCAAGCGTGACTGCTGATCGAGAGGCTCTGCGTTCGAATCCCGGGTCAGGTAGTATTCAATTCTAATTTTTTCTCGAATTTTTTAGATTTTCTGGTAGTGGCTTGTAGTCTGAACCAGGGGTGTTACGAATATTCGCATCCGCATCCGTAAATGCGGAATATTCGCATTAATTCAGACATCTGCATCCGCATACAGATCCGCATCAAACAATGCGGAGTTTTTACGGATGCAGATTCACATCAACAAGTAACTACATGTAAAGAAAGTGTCCG
>DVPD01000340.1:0-11992 GCA_018237605.1 Apyrrothrix (Melanopyge) sp. n. Burns01
TACTATTGTATTTTTTTCAACTTGAAATTTCTAGTAGTGGCTCGGAGTTTGGATTTGTGCCCGGTATGGCTATTGGCTCACCAACTATTCCATTGTAATTGGATTATTATCAGACAAGACTTGATTGACGTTCATAAGAACTCTGCAAGGCATTATGTGGCACTGACATTGGGTTAATGTGTATATTTTAGCCATTTACGGCCATCACAAGTAAACATATTTTACACAAGTCTATAGTTACATACATGCAATTGCAATTACTATAAATGGGTGAGAAAATTCAATGAAAAACAGCTGTTAAGAGATAATTCTATATTTTACAATTAAATCACTAAATACACTTATTACATTACATAGATTGCCCACATATTTCTTGGGGGTCTTCAATAAATTACGTTACACGAAAGGGAGGGGTCCACGAAGTGTGACATAGGGTGAGAATTGTCCTAACTTTCGTGACGTTACATTTCAAAATATTATACATTTGAGTATTATTAAGTTTATGGAGAACAATGGAAATAAAAATAATATCGGAACTGCTGTTTTAATGTATTAATTACGAGGTGTAAAATTGCAAAATATGTGAATGCGGGAGGGGAGAAATAAAAATTATAAATTCGTGTGACGTAATTTATGGATGGCTCCTTGTGGCAAAACCATCATAATATCATTGCTTTACGAAAAAGAACACCAGTGTTTGTTCCTGATAATGTACCGTTCAGATTAAAATTTCTTATTATAATAGATGCAAGTAGGTCTAGTCAAATCAACATAACATCTATTGAGGGCTTTACATTTTCTCTGTAAACAATGAGACTCATTGGTCCTAAGACATGTAGAGTTTGCCTCGTGAAATATACCTCTTCTAAATTTTTTGTGTTCAAGTGGTCTATTAGTGCATACATAATTTGATACTAAACACTGAAATTGCATGCTGTAAATTTACATTGATTTGAGTAGAACAACTAACTAAAAAAAGCTACAGAAAATCAGATGTAGATTATGGGTGAATTAGTATCTTCATCAGGGCCCCTTGATCCTATATATAGTTTGAGGAAGTTTTGCTAATGTCGGTTTATCCACAGTTTCCAAGGCATTTTTTAAGTTTTTCTCAAACACCTTTTTGGCGTCACAAAAACCTTGTTTGGTTTTACCGAATGAGTTCGGACCGGCTGATGTGGGTGTTTCTCTGAAAATAATAATTTCATAAAAACTTAAATCCTCAAGCATTAATTACATGCTGACTACTTTGTCATCATACTGCCATGTTACAAGGTCATTAACATAGGAAATGTCTGTTTCATCTATGCAAACAGTTATGTGGCCCACTACCACAAAGCGTCGGTATACTTACATGGTTTGCATTATGTGGTTAGCACACAAGCATGCACCGTTAACCTGTCTATGGCCACTGTGGGACATAGCCCTCCCCTGAGGGTTCTTTGTTCTATAATTCACACAATGGTAATGCAGGTTGGGGGTTACAGAGCACCAGCATCTTTTACCACCTACCCTGGTCCGGGCGTATAGCACTATATCTCGATCTGCCTACACTGGGTTTAGTCTCCTTATATGACACCCTAAATTCCAGCATGGGTTAGTGTATGTATTCTATCTCTACCCCGAAATTGATAACTGATGTGATTGGAAAGTAATTTTTTATAAGATGGTGTATGAATGTAACAATTTGACACTAGTAAAGATTCAGTTGCCTACAGTGTGCTTCAAAAGACAGTTTACAGTACAGATATAATGCAGTAGATCACTCCTATACCAAATTCGAGACCTTTGACTGAGACTTGAAAATGAGAACTTTGACTTATTAATGTATCTAAATAACCATAAAATGTCTTCTGATTGCAAAAACAGACTCAATACATAGTAATAGACTAGCGTCTAGATATCCTGGCTCCACCCTCTTCCATTTTTAATGTTTCCATGTAATGCTAACATGCACAAGCAGGTGAACCTAAAGGTAAGTATGCTCACTTTCTCACTAACTTTATAAACTCGTTATGTAAGTCTTGTGATTTTCTACATGCTCAAACCATCTAAGAAATTCAAGGACATCTGACAAATCTTAATGCAAAACCAGGTCAAGAGTCATCTTTTATCGAGCAAGGGTTTATTATAACTGTAACGAAGGTAGAACAGGCAAAGTAGTTTGACAGGTGATAACTATTGAAAATCCTCAATTCCTATATATCTGTCTTAAAAATGGTATGGTAATTGTATGTATGTGTGTGTATTGTTACAAGATTGCCACATCAAGCAAATATGCTAATATAGAGGTTAAAGGAAATAAATGGTAGAAATAATAATATAAAGGAAATGATAAAGCTGTGTAAATTATTCTATTTTAATTAACATACAGTACAGTGTATGTTGAGTAAGTATAGACATATAGTATAATTTTATATATAGTGAGTGGCCTTATATCAGTGTTTGTAACATGTGTAATTAAATTTCCACATAGAAACACTGTATTTCTACATGGAAGTAGAATTTCCATGTAGGGAAATTCAATTCTCACAATATATCTGATTCAGCAAAATCAGTATTATAAAAATTAATGTCAAAAGTATGATTCACATGATTATAGACCTGCAGGGGTCTAGAATGCAGTACACCATATTCTTTCTCACCTTCCAATATTTCTCATTCTCATCCTCGCCTCAGCAGGCATCTCTTCTGGCTCATCATCATCTTCATCTGGATTGAACACAGATGCTACAGTAGCAGTAGCTGGCATAGAAGTCTTTGAAGTTCCACCAAGAGTCATCTTGATGGGAACTTTAGGTTTTTGGAAACCAATAGAGATCTTGGTGATACGCGGAGGAGGGGGTGGTGCGGGCACATCTTCATCAGACTCTTCCCAGTGGTCTGATGATTTTCTTCGTTCTGAAATAGGTTATTCACAAATTTACAGTGAACTGCGCAATAAATAGTGAACTAAATTTGAACTATAATATATAATTATTTCTATCCTATGTGGTACCAATTCGTACACGTTCATAATAAGGTATATCCTCACCCCCATAATTCTGCGTATCCTCGTCTCTATTCTTTGATGCCTTTTCGAATGATCTGCGAGTACTGCCAGACGGTGAATACTTGGTAGGCGATCGAGAACGTGACCGCGATTGCCTCCGGTGCTCCTTATACACCCTAGAATCATCACGCGATCGAGACGACCCTGCCAATGTGAAAACACTGGCAAAGATAAATAAAACGTTTACATTCCAAAAAATAAACCAAGTGACTGACAAAAATGACAAAATTACTGTCTCTCTGTCGTCGCAGTCATTTTGGTTAGACACGGGTGTGTATTAACTATTCGAATACCTTTGTAATCTCTGTAGCGATCACTCATTGTGTAATAATCCAATCTGCATGCAATTGCAAAAATATGCTTTGTTCCATCCAATCGATCAAAAGCAATCGGCCATTTTGAATGGCATTGAAAACTTTAATAGGGAGTTGCCATTATGATGTACGCTTCGTCATTTCAGAACCAGATTGTTGTTAACAAAAAGATCTTTAAAACTTGATACCTATCATACGTAAATTTCAGTAACTTACGATACATATAATAAACTTTCCATTAAAAACAATCAGATTGTTGTCGATTATTAAAAATTAAGAGTATTTTTAGCCTATTTTTTCTATTAGATTATTTAAGGCGCTTAACGATGTAGAATATACCATCGAATAAGACCATTTGTGGACCTTTGAAGCGGCATATTTTCAAGTATTTTTTTACCGGGTAGAAATAAAAAGGCTAAAGGGCATCGGACGCATTAGAAGGATTTTAGAGTGGGGATGAGATGTATTATCTGCTATGCTGATGTAGAATTACGCTGATTCGATCCCGGACACCTATATTAAATATGAAGAATATGTCAACTGCCAGAGTGACTTATTGCTTTTACACTGACAATATCTGTTTGACATTGTCGACATTGAAATTCTTGGGTTACTTTGGTTCTGTTTGGTTAATTTGTATTTCCTAAATTACATAAACATACACAAAGGTCGAATCGACAAGTAATAAAATGATATTCTTGCAATATCCAAGACGTTTTTTCCAACTCATCAATAACTCAGCTTTAAATTGTCGATGTATGTCAAATGCAAGCGGGAAAGTTGTTAAACATAAAATTAAGGAGGGCCCAGGATTAAAGGAGTTCATTACGTCATCATCAGGTCTTTCTGAGGTGATAACACATCCTCCGCACATACCATATTTATCTGAGGAGATACAAAGTACATTTAAACGTAAAGTTTACTTCGATGTGTATGGTTGTCAAATGAATTTAAACGACACTGAAATAGTATGGTCAATATTGAAAAATGAGGGTTTTGAGAAGACGGAAGTTGAGGAGGACGCAGATATTTTTCTGGTCATGACATGTGCGATCCGAGAAGGCGCTGAAACTAAGGTTTGGCACAGATTGGACCATTTGCGAGGATTTAAACGACGACGCTCTTTATCGAAGAATAGACATAAGCCAATTAAAATAGGACTTTTAGGATGCATGGCTGAGAGATTAAAAGAGAAATTAATCGAGAAAGAAAAGGCTGTTGATGTAGGTATGATGTTATTTTTATATACCATGGTCAGCATCAAAATTTCAGTCTACAGACGTCCAATTCCTAACAGAGTGTTCCGCCACCTCAACATCGCAAACATTCAAGGCCCTATTTCAGACGTTCAATTCCTAACACAGTGTTCCTCTACCCCAACATCTCAAACATTCAAGGCCCTATTAGATAAAAACATCGTTGTTATTAATTTTTATATCGAAGTCCTTATTTACCAACATATTTATTGTTTTAAATGCTATGATCATCGTATCTCATCAAATGTTCTTATACTGTTGAACATCAATAATTTCTCAATATAAGTAGTTCTAGGTTACATTTGACAACTTAAGTAGTTGTTATTGAAAATTATTGATTTGGATTATTGATTGATTTGGATCTTTGTTAACGATATTATTTTTTGACAATGTTCATATCTACAGTTGCTGGTCCTGATAGCTACAGAGACTTACCGCGTCTCTTGGCTCTCACCAGCAGCGGCCAGACTGCTGTGAATGTACTCTTGTCTCTAGATGAGACATATGCAGATGTAGTTCCCGTTAGATTGAATCAGGATAATATATCAGCATTCATGTGAGTCAATTATGTATGAGTATTATATCACACCTGTATTTCCCCAAAGGTAGGCAGAGGATTGTAGTACACTCCCACAGTTCACCAGGTATGTTGTATGTCTCGCTGTGGAATATAGGGGTTGATTCTATTGCCATACACTGGGCATAAATCCAAACTCTCAGTTACTACTAGAAATTTCATGTTAGTGAAACCCAGTAATACTTGACCCGGTAATCTAACCCAGGACTTCTCACTCAGCAGTCACACATGCAACTGTTCGTTCAACGAGCCACACATTTTTCACTTACGAAGACTTCAATATCAAAATTATAATTACTATGACTATAGTACTGTTCATTTCACAGTTCAATAATGCGCGGCTGCGACAACATGTGTACATACTGCATAGTACCCTTCACAAGAGGCCGGGAACGGTCTCGGCCTGTGGACTCCATAGTTGAAGAGGTGCGGCAGTTAGCAGAACAGGGTGTAAGAGAAGTTACACTACTGGGGCAGAATGTTAACAGTTATAGAGATGTGTCCCAAAAGTCGGATAGCGTTGACACTCAAATGGCAAAAGGTGAGCAAAATTATTGTAGTATTCAATATTTTGGTTTTAAAGTTACAATCACAATTGGTAGCAAAAATAATAACCAATATATCTCCATACCTGGCTACCTGATCCTTTGGGATAGCAACACAAGCTCTACTTAGTTTATAAATAACAGTCTTTTTTAGGTTTTAAAACAGTATACAAAAGCAAAAAAGGTGGTTTAAGGTTTGCGGACTTATTGGACAAGGTGTCATCAGTGGACCCTGAAATGAGGATCAGATTTACTGCTGCACACCCTAAAGATTTTCCTGATGAAGTAAGTTTCTATGAATAATTTTCATTTCACACATAACATATATTTAGATGTTTTGTATGAATTCTTAATACAAGTATAGTAGGGAGCATACATAGAATTTTTTATTTACTTATCTTGTTTGGCTTTACATTGGATACATTGTTCAAGTAAAAAGCCTTTGATTTATCACCAAAAAGTATTCTTAAATTTTCCAGGTATTGCAAATAGTTTCAGAGCGGCCCAACATTTGTAAGATGCTGCACCTGCCCGCGCAGTCGGGCTCCAGCGCCGTACTGGAGCGCATGCGTCGCGGGTACACCCGGGAGGCCTACTTAGAGCTTGTGGAGCATGTCAAGACAAGTATACCTGAAGGTACTGTTATTATTATTACTGTATGGCCACACGCCAGGTTGCCTATGGACTACGGTGATAAAAATCTCTCCTCAGACTAACTGATTCGCCCCATTAACGGTTACCAAATCATCAACATTTCATTGTATACTTGTTCCAGTTGGCTTATCAACTGATATGATCTGCGGTTTCTGCGGTGAGACCGAGGAGGAGTTCCAAGAAACATTGTCTTTGATGGAAATAGTTGATTATAATGTTGCCTTCCTCTTCCCTTACAGTATGAGAGAGGTGAGTTTTAAATAAATGTTGCCATATTATTCGTTGTCATTAATATTCACAGTATATAGGGTGGCTAAAATTAAAAATAAATTGGGGATTATTGCAATTCATCTTTCTTAAAAACATCTCTATCGTTGATAACATTTCAGTTTTGAACTTTGCTGCTTTTTACGATACATTTTATCATGAAAAAATTGTTGTCTTAATCCTGTGTGGAAATGGCTGTTCAATTTAAAAACATTTTAAAAGTCATTGGACAATTATTCAAAAAGTTTTATAGTACTAGCAACGCTGGCTGAGTGGGTACAGACTGCCACGTTGGCCGAGAGGTAGCAAGCGCCACTGCTGATCGAGAGGTCCTGGGTACAAATTTTGGGTCGGATAATATTGGAATTTTGCAATCGACATTTTTTGTACAAATTTCTAGTAGTAGCTCAGAATTTGGATATGTGCCCAGTATATGACAATAGACTCACCACCTATTCCGTATTGGAATGTAAACATAACTGGTGATACGTGGGAGTGTACTACACTCCTCTGCCTATCTCTTCTGTGATTATAGGCGCGATGTTAATTTACCATCAAGGATAGTACAGACATTAATGAATCGATTACAATTTTAAAATTTCATTCGTGTATACACGGATATCGTGTCCACTCTGTTCAATCAGTTGCAACACTTGTCTTAGTGACTGTCGATCGACTTTCAAGTAGGCGTACCTATTAGATGATAGAATAGACATTAATTGTTCAATTGTCTTTTCTTCAGAAAACTACAGCCTACCGTCGTTACGAGGACGACGTGCCCGAGCACGTGAAAAAGGAACGACACAACAGAATGGTGGATGTGTACAGACGGAAATGTCAAGTCTTGCAGGAAGCGGAAATAGGAAACACCCACCTCGTCCTAGTCGAGGGCACCGCACAGAAAACTGGACTCCTGTACGGTAGAAACGAACTGTACATAAAGGTGGTTTTCGAAAAACAAGAAGATGATACCAAATTCGTGAAGGGTGACTACGTTGTTGTGAGGATAACTGGCGCCAGGGCCTCCGTGCTGGCGGGGGTCGCACTCTACCGCACGAGTATCAGAGACTTTTATAAGGACTTTAGTTGGAGCGAACGCGGTATTAGGCCACATGTGTAAACTTATGTTATAAAATAATTATTGTTATTTAATAAAATTAAAATGTATATAATTGTGTCTTTTTTTTATAAATAACATTTTTTACAGCATCAAAATATAGCTTTCTTCGCCTATGATTGTTCAGTGCACTTCGCTTATAGTTCTATGTAGTGTAGTCTGTTAGTGTATGACACTGTATTGTACTTGTAGACACGAAGGGGTTTTCATGAGTCAAATGAAAGCAACACAATTGTGATGTGACACTTCAAAAGTGCATTTAATTAAACTCAATCAGTACACGATATATCGATAGTTCATAAAACACAATAAATATGTCATTTTACATAAACGTACAAAAACCTTACACTACATTATACATATAAGGAGGGTAGTTTCGTACATTACAATATACAGCTTCATATATAAGATTCCAAGATGTTCCTAAGTTTTTAATATGGGGCAAGAATGTTCGTTGCGGGAATGCCCAAGGATAAACAAGTGCAAAACCTATTGGTTACATGTAAATACATGTTGTATGGACATTGTAAAACCTTTAAAAAAACACTGCAGCTATGCGGCAGAGATACTAATAACTCTGTAATTAAATAGAGCTCTGTAAGTTAAGTTGCAAAATGGTTACTGTTTTCAAGGAATATTTTTATATTTGTTGAATAAGTTCAAGAAATACTACAAAAGAAATTTTATTTGTGACATGCTTTTTAATTCTAATACAATGAAGTACTAAAAACAAACTATTATATAACTTTATATATTGACAAACAAACATATTGACAAACAACCCTCACAAACATATTTTATATATTATTATCCTTTAATTTGTGATACATTACATGGCAACATTATATTTTACTTTTAAATTTGTACTTCAATGTTAAATTATTACAAAGTGCCAGTGCCTGCGACAACCAAAACAGTTTGTACACGATAACTAAGTAATTAAACTTAAGTTAATAAAAAATAATACGTCATGTGTAGAGTATGACTTAGAAGTGTATTTATAAAGATGTTAATTTTTTGTTTACATCTTTAATGCAGTATTATAGATATACTTAATTTCATTATGTTTAAAATATTTATGTATGTACATAAAGGTGTACAGTGTGTATGTAAGTAAAAAGAGAAAAGTTTACCGAAAACATTGTAATCTCTACAAACATAAAACAATAACGCCGCCAAGTGGGCATACAATTTTTGTTATGTACATGAAAATTAATAAACGTGATTGAAACAAATTGATTTTAATACCAGAGGTCGCGAGGAAAATATTTAAATATAACTGCTATCATACTAAGCTCGATGCTCCTATCGGTCCGCCCAACTCCTTGCCGCTGGGCATGATGTTAACTCGCTGCCCAGACAGGTTGTCTGGGCAGTCCACGTGCCCAGACAAGCTGGGCGACGGACCCTGGGAGCTGCCGTACACCTTCGTACTGTACCCTGAATCGTTGTGTGATTCACGATCTGTTTGACTCTGCGTTTCTGTCAAATGAGTGTTGATCGCGAGAGATTGGAGCCGACTGTGCAGCAAGCTGTGGTCGGGAGCCGGCTTCCTCACCCCGTGAGAACCTCTTAGATGTGGGTACATTGGCGGACGGTTATCGTAGTAACCACCGCGAAAGTGGTCATTTTGGTTCGCGATTTCGATCTCCGTGTTCTGGTCAAGGTGGTCGCTGTAGCAGTGCGGTATTCGCTCCATTTCCCTTATTATGTGATCTTGCATCATCGCGTCGAACACTCCGGTCTGATGGTGGTACAGGGGGTTCCGATTGCGGCCCTGGACTTGATCGTGAGGTAGCCCTGATTCGTTGTAATCGTATTGGGGCTGACAAGCGTTGTACTGTGGTACCGGAAGACCGCCCTCTATCATATCTCGATATGGCATCTGATGATGGATTTGCCTCTTGGGTATTTCATGGAAGTAAGCGTCCTTGGGGATCACTCTCATTTCTTGTGTATAGGAAGAGTGGGTTTGCACTTGCGGCGCGGGGGACTGAGACTTAACTGATACAGCTTCATAGTTTGGTAGAGGAAGCGTTTGCAGTAAATTATTATTTTTCATCGGCCCCGGAAGGTTCGCGCTTCGAATTGGATTGTCTTCCTCATCGCTGCTCTCGGAATTGTTCCCGTTTTCTTTTGGTGGGCTCTGAAAGGTTTTTCTTGTTGGGAACGGTATAAGGTTGTGTAAGCTGAATCTCTTGGTCTTCGGTGGTTTTTCTTTCAATATTGGTGCTGGTCTTTGCGGCTGCTGAGGCATCGACGTAACTGGACTCGCTTGCGTATTTGGTTTAACTGGAGATGTAGGAATTTCTTGTGGTTCTATAGGAACAAGTTTTCGCGGTGCTGGTAATCTTTCTGGAGATGTACATCTCTGCTGATTTTCCACTTGGGCTACCAATTCTTGAACGGATCTTCTGGGTTCTCGTTCAATATTGCATTCGTCTCTTGTAGGGAAGTTCACCTGTTTAGTTAGCTTTACGTAGCCGTCTTGAGATATGTCCATAGATTTTGTGTTACGCGATATAACATCAGACATTTCTTTCTCCAACAGGACCCTTTTTCTTATGTCGTCCGCAGTTCTTTGCAAAACTTGACTTTTCCATACCGGGGCATTTAAATTGCTATTATCCTTTTGGTTTCTATGCACGAGCTCTCCTTCTAAATCACTTGCTTTATAATCAGCTTGTCGATTACTAGTGCTTGGTGATTTTGTGTTAGAGTGTCGACTGGGGCTTGCGTATTTCTCATTGTGTCCATGTATGTCTGTAGTCACCGGTGATTGTGAAACAGAAATTTTATTAGCTTTAACATGAATTTCGGCTGTTACGTTATGTTGCCTACTTGGTTCTGAACTCATATCCTGGTGCACTAAACGAGGCGACCTAGGACATCGGCTCGGCCCGGCATCCAAGTGGTCAGAGCTTTTGGAGTTTTTGAGGACATATTGTCGCCTAGGACTCGGAGGCGACCTGTCGAGAATCTCCGTGCTTTTCGAAGTCGGTTTGCTATCGTGCAGATCTTTGGCGTTACTCTCAAATCGTTCAGTATTTTCGTTAAAGCTTTTTTGTGTCGTGTTCATATTGTTCCAGTCTTCACCGTATGCATCCAGTAACTCTAAGCTACGGGTACGTTTTATAGGCGGTATGTCCAAAGAACCTTTTGGACTGAAGTCGAGTTTTCTGACTCTCTCTGATGCCCTAAACATCATGCCTCGGGTTAACCACTGCTCCAAATGTTTGTGTCTCTCTTTACAAAGAGCTCTTTCAGCAGCAACGTACCTGGTTAGCTCCGATATTTGTCCTTGAGTTTTCATTTCTAAATCGGTAACTTTTTGGTCCAACTTTTCATGAGCTCTGTCGATGTGTCGTTTTAAATCTTTCTTATCTTCGGTTAGCTTATCTTCCATATGTCTAAAGAACGGTGCACAATAACAAGTGTAGCCAGCACCTATAGGTCCCTTTTTAATGTTTCCTGCCAAGTCCAAGTAGTACTGCTCGCCTTTTTTTAGAGGTTCGGTGGGTAGCGAGTCTAACTTTGGTTTGGGGAAGTATTTTGGGTCTGGATAGTAGTGGCATCCGTACGGAGACCACTGCACTGGCGGGACGACCTCGAAATGAACATTTTTCTTTTTCTTATCTTTGCCTTTCTTTTTTCCATCGTCCGGTTCGTCGATCGTCCTATCTTTGCTTTTATCTCTGTGTCTATCTTTCTTTTTGGGTTGCTTCGCGACTGGAGTGTTTAAAATTGCAATTATTTCTTCCAGTCCTTTTCTCGTAGCGATATCTCGAGCGGTTTCTCCTTGATGGTTCCGAAGTGATTTATCGCAGCCCGCTTCTAACAATATTCGCGTGAGTTTCCTCCGTCCCATGGCGGCCGCTATGTGCAGTGCGGTGTCGCCGTTCTTGTTCTGTTCGGACACGCGGCACTGCGCCGAGATGAGGATGCGCGTGACGCCCGCGTGCCCGTAGCGCGCCGCCGTGTGCAGCGAGGTGTCGCCGTACTGCGGACAGACAGTACACGGAGTAGTGGTTGCGGTTTAATATTTTATTTTTAATTCATGTCACTCGTCGACATGCGATGTACATTTTATTTATGGCGAACGTACTATAAGGAGGTGAAAAAGGAATATAATAATATAAGGTAAAGGCACCTAATTCCGTGGTGTTTTCATCTGAAGTTAAATGAACATCAAAATTTAAGTATTTAATGT
>DVPD01000341.1:0-11991 GCA_018237605.1 Apyrrothrix (Melanopyge) sp. n. Burns01
CCCAATATGGAATAGGTGGTGAGTCTATTGCCATACGCCGGGCACATGAAAGGGTTAAGGCCATAGTCTACCACGCTAGCCAAGTGCGGGTTGGCAGACTTCACACACCTTAGAAAACATTTTTTTTTAACTCTAAGGTGTGAAGGTTTCCTCACGATGTTTTCCTTCACCGTTAGAGCAAATGATATTTAAACTTAAAATGCACATTTTGTAAAGAGGTGCGCGCCATGGATTTGAACCCAGCCTCCCGGAGTGAGAGGCTGAACTTCATACCACTAGGCTATCACTGCTATTAATATTATTATATGATCACACCAAGTCCCAAATATTGCTATCATACGATCAATTCGTTGTTTCCAGAGTGCTAATCGAACAGTGGATTCGGGCTAAGTACGAGCGCGAAGAGTTTTGCCATCCGGAGCGACAGAGCTACCTCTCCGGCTCCATGGAGGGCTTCCTCATGAAGAGGGGCAAAGAAGACAGCCGCTACCAGCTCAGGAAGTTTGTTCTCAATGAAAACGAGGATACCTTGAAGTTAGTCCATTCAAACTTTTTTACCAAAGAGGACGTTGGAGTCTTTGCCATTTTCCAAAACGTTAACCGAATGAATCGTTTATTTAATACTATAAAATCTCGCCAATTGAATGCCTGTTTCAGAACGAGACTCTGACTTCCTCTGAATTCGTTTCATGCGGCCGCTATAATAATTTCATAATAAATGTTTTATTGGCAAATCATGCTAGAGTAACTCGCATGTTTGATGTCATAATCATTCATTACACATTACGTGTTTGTTATCCGCATCGTCGCAAACTGTTTGTATGTTCGTGCGAATAACGCTTGCTAATTGTGAAATGTATCAATGTCGCTACACACAAACAACTTGTTTGTTATGAAACGTTATTAAATAGTATTGTCTGGGGACAATGAAAAACTTAAGGAACCGAATCTGTATGTGTTATATTTACTCATTTTTTCCCAACACGTATGTATATGGAAAGATAAGAGTTAATTTCGCACGTCGTGTTTAGCACGCGTGACGTATACAATACGAAAACTTCCACACCTCTTTGGGCTCGTGCCCCCGTCAAGCCTCAAGCAAATATTGACTGTCTACGTAGTTTGAATCGGCGTGTTTGCACGGCACACGCCGTTTTTGCACGCTTATCTTAATTTCGCAAGCAAACACCACCTTAGGCCATTGTCAAGATATGTTGCGAAATCGTATTGCGTACCGGTCGTGAATTAATGACGTCTGTATGTAATTGTGAGTTTACCGGTTCGGTTCGCTGCGCCGCGCTAGGTACCAACTCACGATCGTTTCACGTCATAGATGGGATTATAAAAGTGTGGCCGCGTCACAAGCGCGTCGTTACTGCGCTCTATCGTAGGAATGACTTGCGGACTGTCCCATTCTCCAGTTACGTGGGCTTTCTGTGGAAAGTAAAGGGCAATTGACGTCATGAGCCCACCATAATAATCGTAACACAACAGCACACAATTTTTAGCTCTAGTTCCTATAATTTCAAACGTCATCTCGTAAAACCGTATGATTCTTTCTAGAAATTTCGTATTGACGTCATACGTCGTTTGATTTCCGCGCTGTTCGCGTCGATTAAATCCAACAGTACATATTTAGCAATAAACAATGTGATAGTTATTATAAATAGAGAAGTGAGAATTCGCTTAAATAAATTATTAATTTATATCGAACTGGCACGAACGTGGACTAGTTAAAAAAACTTACTTTACGGAACATTGGTAACATATAGTTTACCATTCCGATTACCACAATATTGTAGTGCACCCACACGTATTTACCATTCCTTTGTTTGATTTCTCGTTGCTTCTTTGACATTCTCTATTTTTCACACAAGCAAACTTATCGTATCCTAAATAGTCTGTCTGTCAATACGTAGACATATTTTCGTATAGTCTTAGGGAACTATTCGTAGTTATACTTACTTATAGTTATGACAAAACACTTGAATGTTTCTCTTTGACTGCCCTTGTTGCAATTCTTCTTTCGACCTGATTTCCAAAAGCACTGTAGTTTTACGGCTATTTGAATATTTTATTATAGTTTAAATTGCAATAAATATTTCGCATACGATGTACAAAATATTAGGACAAATATTGTTAAATTAATAATACTGAAAATTCCAAATTCCGTTCGCAAAGCAAAACATTGATACTTTATTGGTAGTTTGAAAAAATAAAAATTATTATCTGCCACTTCTGCCTTTCTCTCATTCTTCTTAAGTGCATACGTTAGGAGACTAAGTTAAGATAGATTCCCTTAAGCATTCCGGACTGGTTCTTAGGTATCAGCACCCGTCTGACGGCTGCGGCCGAAGCGCCGGTTGTCTTGGTCGGTTTTTCGATCGGCTCCGACTCAAAAACTTTGGTCGTTTGAGGTAAGAGCGAGAGAGCTATTTGACGATTTACGCGTTACAATTAATTAGTTTACAAAAAATTGAAACAATTGAAACGTTCTTCGTTAACTATAAGGTGTAGGGCAATTTTATGATTTATTGTTTAGGGGTTGTTTTTGTTGCGCTGTCGTGTTTTTGATATACTGGAACAGACAACAGTATTGAACCAAATAACGTACGTGTACAAAAAACTTTAGATTTTTCTAGAATTTTCCTTCCTTCAACAGTTGCGGGCAACTGTGCCCTTATTCGTACTGTGTGTTATAAATGTCCGTACTAACAAGTTTAACATAACATTGTTTACAAGTACAACGAAAACAGGAAAGCGCATCATCATTAAATGTTTATAAAATTATGGTCTCATATTGTTATGTTTGTGTTTCACTCCATTCGTGACCATTCAGGCTACTGCTTTTATGTCGAACAAAGTAACATATATGTCAAACATTGGCTAATTAGCAACATAACAACAATTGGAGCGACTCTGCGGGATACATTTTAAACAGACTCAAAGCTTACTTTTTCATTAAATTAACAAATCAATTACATTTTCATTATATACTTACTGCATACAAATCATTAAGGCTATATTCATGACATTCTGTCAAAATTACCTCAAGCTATGTTAAATTGCATGAAAATAATAAATAAACAAAACATTAATATATGTAAAAATTGAATATCCAAAAATATGTTAATAACATACAATATAAATTTTCCTCATTCAATCAAATAATTTAATGAATATTTCACATCGTACATAGAGATATACAAAACTTGAATAATATGTTTATAAATAGAAGTGTCCAAAATAGAATATTAACATATGACTACATTCGGATATCAGGTGTGGGTGTCGTGCGTGAATATTGAAATACCTTGGGTAAAAAAAGTTAATCCGTACATATTTTTTCTCTCCTTAGCCCGTATCACACAGAGTCGCTCTATCATAGCTCTGAACAACTAATTTGCTATAAATCATGCGTACCACAATGTATCTAATGTATCCTTATAATTATACTTTATCTATGGGCAATTTAAATTGTAAAGTTACACCTATGTAACCTATATATACATTGTAAAGTTACACCATTGTAACTTATATATACTAAAGTTACTCTAATGTAACCATCCAAATGTTAAAACATTTTACATAAACATGTATAAAAAGATTAGAAATATGGTTATGTACTTATATTAATAGTATGAGTACATTGAATTGAGTATTAATGTACCTAGACAGCTTGAACCGGAACTAAGCACAATTCAAAACTAAAACTAAGCACCTGACATTTAAATAAGCACTACGCCAAGTTGTAAAAATATAGGCGTCTCTGCCTACATCCAATCTATATCCGACTTTAAAGGGAACTCCAGCATTATACATGGTTGGTTAAAAAGGACTATAAGCGATTGGGGATAGTCATTGGCCAGGCCCTGCCGAAATAACTTATTTCACTGCAACTTTTTTTAAATGTTTTACGAATGTCAATTTGACACTCCAACACCTGTTATGTTGGTACCGGAAACCATAGACAACTCGAAACTTTCTTTAATTGTATAAAAGATGCACACTAAGAACTAATCTATAATATCCATATGCGAATTTAAGTATAAATTCCAAGCTGGAATAGATCCAGAACAGGTAGAATCGAAGGCCAAAACTCTTACCACCCCTAAGGCTGATTTCAAGAACTTTAATAAGGTACACCGCCTTACCTTCCAGGTACCACGTGAAAGAACACAAAGAACCTAAGGGCGTGCTCCGGCTGTCAGAGCTGAATGTGGCTTTCGCTCCTTCGAAGATCGGACACATGAACTCTATGCAGTTGACGTTTATGAAAGATGGCTCCACAAGGCACATCTATGTGTACCACGAGGACGCCGAAGTTATCAATTGCTGGTAATGATTCGTTTCGTTTCTTTTTAAGACAGTCTCCAAATTATTTGGAGACTAATCCTTTCATTGTATACCTATGAAAATATTATTTAATATTATGTCGAAATCTCAGTCAAATATTTAATGTCATGTCTAAATGTCAGATATTGCGAATGCCCCGTTGATCCAGTAGTTAGAAACATGAGAGCTGCGCCGGGATTATGGGTTGGATTCCCATCCACGACAAGTATTTGTTATGTGTCTGGGTGTAAAAAAGTATCTTTATCAATATATATTTGCATTTTATGGTTTGGTTACCGCAGAACAGGCTCTGACTCGTTCTGAAACAGATGGTTGTATGTGGAGACATCCCGAAATATTTACTACTTATGCCCAAATTTTGTTTTTAAATTTCCAGGTACATGGCAATACGGTGCGCCAAACTGCATCTACTCCAAGTGGCATTTCCATCGACACCCCAGTCCGACCTGATCCTGCGTCTGCCGAAAGACTTCGCGAGGGAGGGCTGGCTGTGGAAGACCGGGCCTCGTCCGTCAGACGCGCACAGGCGCCGCTGGTTCACGTTGGACAACAGAAAGCTCATGTACCACGACGAACCCCTGGACGCGTATCCCAAGGGTGAAATTTTTATTGGTGAGCTCCATTTTTATATACAACCTGGCGTATAGACCACCTGATGGTAAGCGATCACGGTTGCTGTTTAAACATTTACAGCACCTGAGGCGTGGCCAATGCTTTGTTGGCTTTCAAGGAGACTTCTCTTTCTTGCTCTAGGACATGGGTTTCTTGAAGAAACCCATGTCCTAGAGCTCTAAGATAACCTCAAAATGAAGCTCGTTCCACATTTGATTGTGCAGATAGAATATCTTTATTCAGAAAACAGAAAGGTATGAATTATATCGGAAACAATTAGTTTTGTATTCCATTGTTAAATATATTATCGTCTTAACTGTTTCGGAGTTACTCTATCATCATACCCTAGAGTGGATAGGCAAGAACACATGTCAATAACCAACTTAAGCGGTCATAGAAAAGTGGCTTAGAATTTCTCCTCCCGCTCCGGCGGTAATCGTTCCAATCCTGGAGCACACCATTATGCAGAATTATGTTCGGTTTAAATAATAAATATTATTCGTTTGCGTATTGTTCTGGATATATCCATAATACTTTGTCGAAAACCTGTGAACTCTACCAACCTGTGGTCAACGTGGTAGACTATAAATGTAACGTTCCTCATCTTTCGAGGAGACCGATCTTCAAGAGTAAAATGATGAAGACCATTATTTGTGAACGAACTAAAATCCTACTATAGGTCAATGGGTTAATAAAACCAGCGGACTGTATGGAAATTGGTTCTGTATTATAAATAAATTTACCTCCTACTTATACAACCTCCAGAGTACACTCATTAGCGTGATTCAGGCACGGCAACCGCGCCATCTATTGGTGGCCTTTAACATTAAGTTTGTACATTCCGCCCACCAAGGACAGAATGTCCTTTTCTACCGCCCACCGTGACGGGATTATAAACTCTTACACAGCAATAGTAACATTTAACAAAAAAAACATTTTTTTTTCTTAAATAACCTTACAATTTACAATTGAGTATATGCAGTTGAGTGCTATAACTAATCACAAACAGGCAAAATAATAAGCTTGGAAGTTGGACGTTTTATGATGGAATTTTTACATTTTAAGGATACGACTCGAGTCAACCCATCAATCCCCTGGTGTTTTCCCAAAATTTTGCCAAAGAGCCATTTAGTGGGCGGCAAATCATCCTCGCTCACCAAAACAATGTCTCCAACCTTCGGTTCAGGTACCTTGTGCGCCCATTTGTAACGTTGCATTAAATGAGTTAGGTATTCATTAGACCAACGTCGCCAAAAACTTTGTAGCATTGCCTGATTGTACTGCCAACGTTTTAAGGAACCCATTTTGTATTCTTTATAACTCATTTCAGGCACCGTTACTAATGGTTCTCCTATTAAAAAATGACCTGGTGTGAGAGGGCTTGCTTCTTCCGGACCATTATTAAGTACTGTTAAGGGTCGTGAATTAAGACACGCCTCAATTTGTACTAACAGTGTGGTCATCTCCTCATAGGTTAAGGTAGAATCACCAATCACCCGTTTTATGTGATATTTTGTGGATTTTATACCACCTTCCCATAACCCGCCAAAATTGGGTGCCCTGGGTGGTATAAAATGCCAAGTCGTTCCTTGGGAAGCAAGACTGTCAGCTATTTCCTTAACCATTGATGATTTCTCCGCGTTAAACAAATCTTTTAGCTCCTTAGCTGCTCCTACAAAATTTGTGCCGTTGTCGCTATGGAGATTCAAACAACGCCCCCGTCTCCCCACAAACCTTTTAAATGCCTCTAAAAAACCTCTAGAAGTCAAGTCACTAGCTACCTCTATGTGCACAGCTTTAGTGACCATACACACAAATAAACAGATGTACCCTTTATATGCCCTATGGCCCCTGCCCCTTGTTGACCTTAACATTATTGGGCCTGCATAGTCAACACCACTGTTTTCGAAAACTCTAGCAGGTGTCACTCTCACTGACGGCAAAGATCCCATAAGTTGGGTTTGAAGGTTAGCTTTATGTCGAACGCAAATTAAGCATTGACGAACATGTCTTTTAACTAAATTTTTTGCTCCTATTATCCAATACGACGAACGCAAATAAGTCAACATCAACCTGATATCACCATGCAGAGTCTTCTTATGAGCCTCATCTACAATTAACCTTGATAAGGCCGATTTGTCTGGCAGTATAATTGGGTGCTTAATATTTTCGGTCTCTTGTGAGTTCGAGATCCTGCCACCAACCCTAAGAACCTTCCTGTCGTCAAGATATGGAGTTAAACACAAAAGTTTAGATTGTTTGTACATAATTTGATTATGTTTCTCTAAATCGTGTATCTCCCTTTGGAATGCCACCCTTTGAGCTAACTTGATACACGTGTTCAAGGCTTCATCCAACTCTGATGCCGTCAAATACCCCAGTTTAATGCTTGAAACATCCCTCTTTGCCCCGAACCTTCTACAATAAGCCACTACTCGAACAAGCTTATTGAGAGAAGAATATTTTTCTAAAATTGAATCGTCTACAGTACCAACATGAACCCTTAGCACCTCTTCTTCATGTGTTTCATTTTTAAGGAGTCTCGCATATGAAATTGTTTTCTCCGATAAAAAACTTGGGCCAACTTTCCACATACAGTGTTGAGCAAGGTCAGCTGGTCGAACACCCCGAGATGCACAATCAGCTGGATTGTCCTTCGTACAGACATGAGACCAATGTGAAGATTCTAGAGATGTTTGAATCTCTGCAACTCTGTTAGCCACGAACGTCTTCCAATGACTGGCATGTTTATTAATCCAGGAAAGCACTACGGTTGAATCAGTCCAAGCTCTTATATTGCCTTTAGGAACTTTAAGCACCTCGGCGACCTCTATCAATAATTTTGTCAACAAAACTGCGCCACAAAGTTCCAAGCGTGGAATGCTCACTTGTTTTACGGGTGCGACTCGCGTTTTTGCTGCAACTAGTCCTACATGGATATCTCCCGATGCATTGATCACGCGTAAATATACTACCGCGGCATACGCACTGTTGGATGCGTCCGAGAAACCGTGCAACTCGATGACATCGTTTGAATTAGTGTTCATCCACCGTTCCAGATGAAATTCAGCCAGTTGAGTCAACTCACTGCGGTAAGTATACCAATCGTTTAATATATCCTCCGTTGGCTCGTCATCCCATCCTGTCCCTGCTATCCACAATCGCTGTATAAATATTTTCGCTTTTATAACGCAAGGCGCTATCCAACCTAATGGGTCATACAGGCGTGCTACATCAGATATAATTTTTCTTTTTGTTACAGGTGCAGACAACGGCGGCAGCTTCACTGAGTACTGAAATTCATCACGTGTGCTATTCCATGTAAGTCCTAAGATTTTGACTATGTTATCTAATTTAGGTTCCAATTCTTTATTTTTCTTTTCTCTGTTTTGATTCATAACCTTTAGTAATTCTTCACTGTTCGTAGACCACTTTTGTAGAACGAAACCCCCTTCCTTTAGAAGTGCATCCATTTCCTTTACTAACTCTATTCCTTTCTCCACATTTTGACAGCCCGTCAACAAATCATCCATGTAGAATTCTCTTTCAACCTTGGCTGCAGCAACAGGATATTTTTCTTTGTAATCCTTAGCGACTTGATTAAGTGTCCTTACAGCCAAATATGGAGCTGGGGCTGTACCGAATGTGACCGTAAGAAGCCTGTAATCCTGGATGGGATCTTCTGGTCTATCCCTCCACACTATACGTTGAAAATCACAATCTTCTTCGGCCACTCTCACCATACGGTACATCTTTACGATGTCCGCTATTAGACACACGGGATACTTTCTCCAATTCAGAATTATATGACGTAAGTCTGGTTGTAAGGTAGGTCCAACCATTAAAGTGTCATTGAGTGATATCCCATTTTTATTTTTGCAAGACGCATCAAACACTACTCTCACCTTTGATGTCAATTTATCCTCTCTTACAACTGCATGATGAGGTAAGTATACACCTTCATCTCTTCTCTTCTCAGGTTCTTGCACTAACTCCATATGATCTAAGAGTAAGTATTCGCGAATCACCTCTGTATATCTATCTCTTAACAAAGAGTCGTTATTAAATTTTCTTTCCAAATTTTTTAGTCTCTTGATTGCAATTTCGCGTGAGTCTCCATGTTTACAGGAAGGATCAGCATCACGAAACGGCAACCTGACTACGTATTTGCCGTCTTCAGTACGACGCGTTGTGGCTGTAAAAATATTTTCACAACGTTGTTCTTCAGCAGTCAATATTTTTTTACACAATAAAGGCTCCGATTCTAGTTCCCAAAAGCGTTTTATTTCAAACTCTTCTACTTGAGTATGTAATACAGAAACATTATTTTCTCTAGAACCAGAACTTACTGGCCCAGATAAGATCCAACCCAGTGCAGTACTTTGTGCTACTGGGCATCCGACGGGTCCACGGAGAACTCCTTCCTTTAATATTTGGGAATATACTTCAGCTCCCAATAAAATATCTATTTTATTTGGTGTATGATATGTAGGATCCGCCAAGCATAAGTGATCTAATTCAACCCAATCCCCTACTGTAATCCTTTTTCCCGGAATAAAAGTAGTTATATTATTAAGTACATACGCCTTGACTTCCATTTTAAATTGGGGATCTACTCTAGATTTAATGTTCAAGGACACCATGTACTTAGAAATCATGGTAGTTTTCTCACCACCTAATCCAGATATTACACTACTCGTGGAATTTTTCTTTAGTCCCAAACCTTGGACTGTTCCTTCAGTAACAAAAGATGCTTGAGAGCCCTGATCCAACAAGGCTCGTAATACTTGATATTGACCTACTTTAGATTTTGCTTCAACTAATGCTGTAGCTAATAGTACATGACTAATTTCTTTGGTTTTATTAGAGCAAGCCATATAACTTGCGGCAACTGTTGGTGTTACAACCCCCTGTGAACTATTTGAAACCCCGTTCTCCTTCCCCGAAACCTCTGCGACCGCTTGAACTGAAACACCTGAATTAACGGTCGAATTGGGGACACCCCTTGGATGAAGCAAGGAGTGATGCCTTTTCTTACAAATTTTGCAGCTGATGGGCATTTGGCAAAACTTAACACCATGATTGCTACCCAAACAGTTGAAACATATTCTATTTTTTGTAACGAATTCACGCCTGCTCTCGTAATCCAAGCTTCCAAACTTTTTACAAAAACTTAGCTTATGCTCTTCGCCACATAATTCACATAAAGGCTTTGTAATACCTGTTGTATGTAAGACTTTAGGATTCCTAATTGTAGATTTGATATTAGAGGTAATTTGTTTGTTTACATGTTTAGGTTCAATAAATTCCAAAGCACGATATCTACTGGTTAAAAAATCCTTAAACTGACTAAAAGTAGGCAAAGAAGCTGAAGGTATATTCATCGTTACGTTCAGCTCCCACTGCTTTCGCGACTCAGAATCTAATTTAATCGAAAGCAGGTGAATGACAATAATATCCCACGTAGACACATCAATACCAAGATTTGTTAAGGCATTCAAACAATCGGATGATGTATCTATGAGTTCCTTCAGAAAACTTGCTGACTCGGAAGTCGCATTCTTTTGACTTAGTAATCGTTTTAAAATACAATGAGAAAGATATTTTTTATTACTGTATCGTTCCTCTAACATTTTCCAACTCTGTACATAATTTGCATCAGACACAGGTATGTATCTAATTAATTGTTCCGCTTCTCCTGATAAAAATCCCTTTAAATATTGCAACCTTTGTACATTATCTAACAATGTATTGTTATGTATCATAGACACAAATAATTCCCGAAATGTGATCCATTCAGTATATTTACCAGAAAAGGTTGGTATACTAATTTTAGGCAATTTTACTTGATTAGCCTTTACGTTAGAATCACTACATTGACCTTGATTATCGCTCACATCGACATCAGGTAAGTGACGTTTCAACTCACACTTGTATACCATATATTCCTCCTCAGTGTCATTATATGTGTCTGAAGTAATATACGATACCTTTTCCAACAATTGAGGATCACTTTGTTGAACCAAAGTTCTGTGTCCTTTTCTAAATTCTGACCACAATTGTTCTAAAGACTCTAATCTACACTTAACATAGTCTTTAGTTACACGTTCTTTAGGTGATTTTTTAAAGTTAACTCGAGCCTTAAATATTCTCGATGATAAATCTTCTTGTAAATTAAGAAGAGTTTCCATCTTAGCCATATTGATAAACTAAACAACTTAATTTTCCAACAAAATAACACAAGGTAAGTTATAAAATTCTATTAAGTACAAATTTACAAAAATTGCAAGTGTTGATAATAGCAGAAGTAAAACTTACAAGTATTTAAAAAACTGAAAGTAACAATCCGATAAATTTACAAGTGTTTAAACTCTAATTTCTGGGCGAAAACCGGCATGGATTCCCCGTACTTCCCTTTTTACACTTACAATTCTAAGTCCTAAAACTAATGTTAGTAAATTTTCTAAGTTAAATTTATGTTAGTAAATTACAAAGTTCTGAACTGCCTTGCAATAAAGTTGAAAATGCTGAACTTTTTGATGCAAGATTATTAAGCCAAAGTTACTATCTTCCTTGCAATAAGGGTGAATTTCGCCTACTAAATAAAGTCAAAAGTACTCACAATTGTTCCTTTTCACTCACTCACAAATGCACTGATTTCCGCTTAAATTTGTAGTGTGTGACGTACGAGTCTCCCTCTCCTCTGTTCTGTTATCTTCTTTGCACTAGCGTGGAATTGCTCCTTTACACTCACTCACAAATGCACTGTTCTCCCCTGAGATTTGTAAGGTGTGACGTACGAGCTTCCCGCTTAGTACTGTCCTCTTCCTTCCCGTACTCCTTGTATTGCAGCGATCCACTGCGAGTACGGTTTCAGTGGTCTAGCCACACCACTGTGCCCTCAAAATCACCAAATTCTCCATAAATCCGGCTCGAAGGATCATGAACGCACTAAAATCCTACCCATAGGTCAATCGAGTAAATAAAACCAGCGGACTGTATGGAAATTGGTTCTATATTACA
>DVPD01000342.1:0-11991 GCA_018237605.1 Apyrrothrix (Melanopyge) sp. n. Burns01
ATATAATAATAATGGACATTAAAATGTTTGAAACACAGTAACACTTATTTGTTTTTTAATGTATTGGAAGCTTTTGAAAATCAAAATTGCTGTACCTCGATGTAACATTGTAATCATCTTTTGCAATTGACTATCACTTCTGGGTGAGGCCTTGCTCGAGAGAACGTAAGTTAATAACTAACTTAAACTTAGCGTAACTGAACCGTCTCACAAGTAAGTCAATCTACTTCTCACGTATACGAAAGTAAGGACCCGGTGTGTCTTTGCCTTGTTTAATTGTTATTGTTTGAATGAACTGCTGCTTATAATTTTTGAAGACTTGAAAATAAACGGATTATTGCATTTAATAAGTAAAACTATACTTGTGTATGGTAAAAACGTATAAACTCCTAAATATATTACAATATCACCATATCAAATCATCACCCTGTATTGACGAAGAATATCAAAGTCTATGTGCTTCATACACTTTGCAGGAAATGTATTTTTATATAACACAGCCATTGCAAAGGAATATTTTGTAACTCGATTCACGTTTTAAAATAGCGTTATCTACAAAACGAAATCTCTGTCTATCTGTCTAACGCAATACTATCTACATCAGCTTCGGTACAGTAGTTAAAAAGTGCAATCATTTCTCAATAGGTATAACTATGTGGGTCACAAATATTATTTTCGTCTAAATTGTATCTCTGCAATCTGTTTCTACCATAGAGTCAAAATATTCTTTACGTAGTAAAAGTAATGATTTTGTCTATGCCTACTTATTACATACGTAGTAAAAAATAGATATTTTCTATGGCACATGAAATGTTACTAGTCTTTGCGCGTGAGATTTTAAAAAGCTTTAAACGAAGTTTTAAAGCAAGTACCGTTTTGAACTAATATTTTTTATCATTGAATGTGAGGTTATTTGACAATAAACTGTCACTTGTACAATTAAACATCTTTCTAGGTCCTTTGCCTGTTAAGGATATTTGAAAAATACAATTCATATATTATTAAAGCTAGTTTGACTCACAATAATGTTAGACCAAACGTCTTACACAATTGTGTTAATTAAGTAATAATTTTTCTAAACATTGCCATGATACACGTTTTTGATGACTAAATGCTTGGACTTGGCTATTTACAGACAGCAAGTTCAGCAAGAGTTTCTCAACCTCTGACATAACAATGTAGGTCGCTGATAGTAAATTTATCTCCAATCGGAGGTTCAAGGCTTGTGGGTACACGTGATCGATCCACCTGGCGGGGCGCTTCCGAACTAACATACTCGTACATATTATATTTATGGAATCGATTTTGCAACGAATACAATTTTCATTCGGTATCAATGTAACTTTGAAAACTGGCTATCTAGTAAAGGACATACTAATATTTGTATGTATATACGAAAATTCATATATCATATGTTTACTAATGTTAATGTATATTTATTATAAGTACATCTGTTTATATATGTATTTCATAAACATTGAATAGATTGCTACATAAATATAAATAAATAAAAATAAAAGATTCAAATTATTTATTTATTTAATCAGTTACAATTTTAATGTAAACGTTACAGATTTTTCATCTAGCACATTTACAGGGACTGAAATTATCTTTCGGCGGTTCTGCGTAATGCAGTAAGCGTTGAAACAAATAAGTCTAAACTTGGATCCCAAGGTCCATTGAGGTCAATACACGTATCAGTGGTGGCTCTCTCACCATCACCAATCTGCAACCTGGCACTGCAAATAGCGTGTATTGACGAACGTGTTCGTACATTGGGATGTTCAGTGAAATGAGCTCTAGCACTGTGGGGTTATAAATCTTACCAGTGATGAGATTTTAAAAATACTCCATCAGTGCCAATTCCCTGTATGAATAAGGTAGGATACCCATAAGGGAAACCCACAAAATATCCATACAGCTTAAAGTAAAGCCACCTCAAATATTTCATTTGGAGTTTCTTCACCATGAGTATGTATTTTGCCTCACGTGGACACCAGGTAATAGGTAATATATACGTTTGTATGACATTGCGTCCATGATACAATGTTAAGTAAATCATCGAAGCAAGGATATTAATATAAATGTGTCATCTAAATTTTTCAGATTGTAGACGTTTTTCTATTTTTGACAGAATACTTATATATTGACCTTCAAGTCTTATTGATGTGTATCTATTAGGATTTAATGTTATCTGGATACGTATGTCACACTACCATAAATCGAATTTATTTGTTTTGTACACATTTTTTTTTAAACATTTAATTTAAAACGATTACATGTTAATCCGAAGACTAAATATGAAGAAATTCGAAGCAGTCCGTATCCGTCGTCGTTAATGTGATATTACAGACAATCCGTGTGGCCGTTGTAGGTGCAAGCTCAGTAAACTAGTGCCATAACTAGCCGCCATTGTGAATTCTATCTGCTTACTATGTAATTGTTATGGCGCTGTTCTCTCTGAGTTATGTGTTTGCTATTCAAACGGATGGTATTAGTCAACTTCCTTCGCGCTTAAACGGATTTGCGCTTCAAGCGAATTCTCGTTATTTTCGGCAATAAACGATGTATTTACTTATGGTTATTACTGTTTGTTTGTCGTTATCGTGCATGCCTGGAATTATGATGATTGAAAGCGTGTAATTCTATATTCAATGTAATGTGCATTTGTATTATAGGAATGTTGTGATTTTATTTTAATATCGAAAATAGTAATATTTTAAAGTGCAAACGTTGTATTCAACTGATAGCTGTTTCAAATATTTGCCCCTAATTTTTATAAGTCGCGGTTGCCTATAAATGGGATATAATGGGATAACATTTAATATGTTATTAACGTGTGAGTATAAAAGACGCGTTGAAGAATTGAAATTCTTATAAACATAAGCATTAACTTTATATCCGATGAAGATATAATGTGTGTAGAATGTAATGAAAAAAACCCAAGTAGTTTTATTAATTCCTCACTACGGCTTTTAATGAATTCTCGATGGATTTTTAAATGTGTAAAATTTTTAAAATCTCGGGACACACTATTCAACTAAACTAAAGGTACACGTCTGACTAATTTAGTGGGCAGTGAATGTAATAGTTTAGTAATACGCTCGCAAATAAATCCACGCTCGCGATAGTTAATTGTAATTAGGACCCACTTGACTTCGATGTGACAGTTTTATGTCTGTTCTAAGCTTTTGTTTATATTTATGTGTAAAGGGAGGGAACCGGTTTTGTCAAACAAAATTCATAAGGTATATAATACACCTATATTTATTTAATCTTATTATAATGCTATCGGATTAGAAACATTTTCTAAAACACTTGAAAAATTTTCAAAACAACCTATACGTGGATGTAAGATTTTTTAAACCTTTCAGTATTTTAGCAAAGACAGTTATATGTATAGTAACTTTTTAGCGACCGCAATTTTCAAATAATGATTTCGACTTTTATTACACTCACTTTAAAATTTACTTTATTTAAACAATTGGATTGAACACTATTAGATTTTTCTAAAATAGATTTTCTAGTTAAACTTTCTAGTGGTGGTTCAGAGTTTGGATTTGTGTTCGGTGCATGGCAATTGGCAATAGTCTTATCGCCTATTCCATAGTGAACCGGAAATGTAGCTGGTAAAATGTGGGAGGAATGTAACATTCCTCTGCCTACCTCTTCGGGGACTATAAACATTACGCTTTTTTATTTTATGTTTATTTAAACAAAAAAATTACATAAATCATTGAAATTGTGGCCCCTAATATAAATACATATTGTCACGATTAATATTGATTTTGGAAAATCATTCCTGACTATATCAAATAAGTATTAATTGGGAATTCAATACTCATATCTTGTTTTGCTATCACGAAAGAAATAGACACTAACTGCCCAGTTGTGATAATTAGTCGAAATGTGTTCGAAATTCAAACCAATTGGTCGTTTCATTAAGTATGGTAACGTACTTGTACACAAATCAATGCAGTAATTAATTGCTAGCATATCGCGCATTTACAAATTCGTATCGCGCTCCAATTTGTCGATACTACAAAGTGTCTTGTGCGTATGACACTCGAAGGCCAAATTCGATCCTTTTACTAATATGTATAAACTTGAAATACTGTACGGTAAAAATGTATTTTCATAATATCACGCCTGAAATACCCGAACAGGCAAGCAGAGAAATGTGGTACCTGTCTACGTCTCACCAATTACAGTTATGTTCCAGTATGAAATAAGGGCTGAGCCTATTGACATACACAAGGCACAAATTCAGACACCGAGCCACTACCAGGAATTTTAACTAGAAATTTCAATCCAATAGTACCCGACCCGGGAATGAAACTCAGGATCTCTCGATCAGCAATCAAGCTTGCGACCACTCAACCAACGTGTCCGTCGTGTATTTCTTTACACGATGAATAAACATAATTTCAAAAAGATGTGAAATGGTTAGGTTACGCGTCTAGATTTCCGTAAAAAGTGGTTACAATATGGTTTCCGACAATATGGTGACATAGAAATTTTAAGGTCGTTACTAGTGATAGATATAGTATATGTGTAAATGTATAAAATTATATCGTTAGTATCAGAAGGTCACATTGTAGGTCCTTTCGAATTTAGATCAGAATAAGAAATTTATAGAACCATATACGAGAAAGAATTATCACTTGAAAGATTCACAAGAGTGTTCAGAGTATGACATCTCAGGATATAACTAGAAGAACATGTACAATGCGAGGTATAGTTATGGATTTGTGCGTACGTGCGCCATATAGAGACGCGGTAAGTTTTTCAGCCGCCTACCAGTTTCCTGATACGCTCTCCGCTATCACGGCGGATGCATGGGACCGCTTCTTGTACAAATATCACCCATTTTTATTAGCACATTTATTACATAACTCACCATTGGATAATGTGATGGTTTAATCGCTTTCTGTTAAATAATTAATCGCGTCTGCTATGGATGTAATTAATGTTACTTTGTCACGGCTTTTCATTATGTTACGCAATGGAGTTTATTCTAGAAAAACCTTGTGTGGGTGCTCAGAAAAAGTTCACGCACACATTAATATTAACACAAATACACACCAGCAAAGGAACTCATGTCAAACAGTGGAATAATAAAATGGTTAATGATGTTATTATGCACACTCGCACCTATATACAACTGTAAATTCACAATGTGTCATATTCAAATAATAAATAATTCATTGTGTCATATTCAAATAATAAAATAATGTTTCAAATTTTAATTAATTATATAACACGTGTATAGAGATTAACGTAACACGTATTTTGGGAGACTTAGTAATTGTGAGGTGTTAAGTTTTAACGAAATAATTCTAAACCGACATGAACATTACTTTTAACTCTGTTATTCATATTAACGAAAAAGAAGTTGCAAATTTTTAATCAAGTTCAACCAAATAAAGAAGTTGCACATTCTTGATCAATTCCCATCAGAATACCTGTTAATACTGTTAGGTAGCCGACTACTGATTTGAATACATAATTCGCAATACCAGAATCTATAATGTTAAAATGCTGGTATAAACGAAGCCTTTCTCTTGACATTTTCAAAGAAACCTCCATCTTGATTCGTATTTTATTAGTTACACTTTTGATTAAATTATCAACTCGAATTATAGTAACCAAACTGTTGATAAACTACATGTTATGTACAAACGAGTATAAAGAAACTATTTTTTTCTTCAGTTTTTTACAGCCAGACATAACAAATACATGTGTTTATCGTATAAATAATGTAATGGGGGAAATCGCACCCAAGACCCCCGGCTCAGCAGTCAGGTTCACTAACCACTGGAAAAATGGGGTCAGACTATAATGAATATAACAAATACGTTAGCTACGATCGACATTGTAAATCGATATATTTCAGTCTCTTTAATTATTAATATTCCCGTAAACAGAACTTAAATCGAATATAATGCCGTTTTAAAGTCACAATGATATAAGTCTGAATATATTTGACGTGGCTATATCGGTATGTAAATGATCATTCGAGTTATGTTTTATGTAAAGTTAAACAAATACTCAGTAGCATACCATTACAATTATATCCAAATCATTACTATCACACAATTGTTTATTTATAATAAATATTTCTATTCATATTCTATTGTATTATATTTTTTCGAGAATCTGGCGATAAGAAGTAACTGTTCTCCAATTCACTCTTGTGATACTAATTATTAATTGATTATGAAATTGTTCGTTTGTTGATCATTGCATGTCAGTTTATTCAAAGGCAAAGGCGAGAAACTATTGGCGCATTGCCATTAATCAGATACGAATTGGGTCGTGTAGTGCTTAACTACAAACATTAATCTTTGTTTTGTCTATCATTACCGCGTCAGATCGGTTTCGGTTCTGGGCGAGGCAGCCAATGAGATGTTAGAGTTGCAACTTGAATTGTCGTGTTTGCTGAATTTTCGACTTTTGTACAACCAAGAGCCTTATATCTACAGAGTTATTACTATTATTAAATATTATCATTGTTACAGCATAGCTATTAAGCCGCATCATTAAATTCAATAGAAAACTGAGAATTCTGTTAATAATAACAGTAATCGATCAATGCCAGGCTTCTTTGATGTAATATATGCTTCTAAGCATTAAGTACTACAATACATTGACAGTAAATTACCTAACATTTGATTTTTTCGTAAAATTCTTGAATAAATGGCGTCCGGGGTTATTTTGTTAATTGGCAAATCCGCCGGTGTTGCTGTGATTTGGCACTTATCAATAGGCGGCACGTAAGTTTGTCTTTTACTGTAAATATTCACATTATATATGTGTATATGTATGTAGTAAATACTAGATATTGCGACTTGACGTGTTTTAGTATTCAAGGGAAACGTACGGAGGCCTTGTGTATCGCTGCCCACAGGCAACACCGAATAATTATCGAGTCCGTTGGCGTCTTTATATTGATTGGCAGAACTCGTGCCTATTACCCGACCACGACCTAGCTGCAGGACGCATATAATTACAGTATTTACTATACATTGCACTAATTTCTATATTACTTCAAGACATTGATTAAATATTGTTATTTAATCTGCAAGTGTACCCCGTTGGTCCAATGGTTGCAAGCATGACTGCCGCTCGAGAGACCCTGGGTTCGATTCCCGTGTCGCGCAAACTATTGTTGTCTTTATGTAACTTGAAATTTGTAGCTCCGAGCTCGGAGTTTGGATTTGTGCCTGTTGTATGTCAATAGACTCACCGCCTATTCCATGGGACCTTTAACATAAATCGTGAAAATTCGAAATGCTACACTCCTCTGCCTACCCTTCTTCGAAATGCCGATATGATTTCATGTTATATTTATCTGTAAGAAATTCAATTGAGTATATATTTTTAAATCTATCTGATACTCTGTTACCAAGTGGAAATGTGTTTCAATAATTTCGTTTAATATCAGGATGTAAATATAGTCAAATTATCCATTGAACTGGCTTTAACTCAAGCATTAATTATTGAGTAGAATAATTGAGTTAAAATATATTTAGAACACCGTGCGAAAACAAAATGTGTTGCAATAACTTTCAATGTGTACGTTGTTTTTATAAAAACGTATATGAGTTTAATGTCGAAAATTACGCTAAGTAAATCGTAATACGGCATGTGATTTAAGTGGATCTGTCAATCAAAATTTTCATAATTGTCTTCTTTACCAACAGAAATATAGGCAATCAATACCAATATAGCAATTACAGATTGCCTTGCGTCTCAACTAAACACTCACTAAATATGATAGAAAAAGACAACACATTCGTTTTAGAGCAATAAAGTTTTATATTTGTCCCAACTATCCCATATATTTAACACCGATACGGGAGTAAATGGAGTTTTCTTTAAATAATAGCCCAATAAAGGGGTTCAATAGAAATTGTGCATTTTTCGCACGCTAACGAAGGACCAAATCGGATCTGCGTTTCCGATGGAATGGGCCAGTCAATTCTGTTTGAGTCAGGGCTGCCACAAATTCTTTACCCCGTCTCTATTCGCTGTTAAACATAGTTACTGTAAGAATAACAATAAAAACTAAAGCTCAGTATATAAATCGACATTTCCTATATCTATGATATTTGTTTTTGTCTGAGGGTGGATTAAATTTTTATAGGAAATAAATGCGTTGCAAGTGTTTGTTGAATATTTCGTGCCACGTCTGTCAGGTCACGCCTATCTTTTGTATTTTGAACGTAAAAAAATAATAATAACTTGTAAGATCTAGATAAGATCTTGGGGACATCTCCACACACGGCCATCTGATCCCATACTAAGTATCAAGAGAACTTGTGTTATGGTAACCGGACGGCTGATAAACTACATATATATATTGAAATATATACTTATATAGATATTTCGTTTACACCCAGACACAGAACAAATATTTGTGCTGATCACACAAACATTTATTCTGGGTGGGAATCGAACCCACGACCCTCAGCGCAGCAGTCAGGTTCGCTAACCACTACGCCAACGGGTCAGTCAACAGCCAACGGGTCAGTGTAAGAAAAGTAATTATAATAATAATCTCGGGACATGTCCACACACGGTCATCGATTCCCAAAATAAGCTTCAAGAGAGCTTATGTACGAATGAAAACCAAACGTCAAAAAAAGTACAGCTATAAACTCGCCAGAAGTCGCTTGATGTCAGGTGATCCAGTATTCCATATTTCCATGAGTGAGTGCAAATTTATTCCTTGTATTTTTACACTTTATGTCCCATTATTCTTTTACATCACAACCCTATGTGTTAGGACTTGCCACAATCGTCCATACATTAGACGAGTGGCCGCATAAACACAGGCAATCCGACCTGTGTAGACAGCCCGGCACGCAGGGCCAAGTAAGCATTTTGGATATCAACCATTTGTGATACAAAGATTCTTTACTATCTAGTGTCATATCAGAATACTAAATATTACGCCTTGCTAACCCTTAATCACTGCCATATCTATTTGATGTATGTTTTTATTAATTGAATTTGTCTTTCAATATTTCATTAGTAGAGTCATCGAAGGGATATCGTTAGAAAAATACTGTTGGACTTTCTGTGTTTTACCAAAGATTATAATCGTTATATATTCACGCCCTTTCGGGGTAGGCAGGAAGCACCGAATGCCAAATAGCTCCTTATAAACCTTTCGTACTTCTTTATAAATCATGATTCTCGTTATTCACGCACGTCGATTTCGAAAACTTTTGCTTCCCTCATCACACGGTATCTGATTTTTTTGGTTAAGATGGGGCTATGAGTTACTAGGAAAAGAAAAACATGCCAGAACACAGCGATGTGCATTTGAATAAAATATTGAACATCCTGTATATTAAAAGATCTTTGTAAACGATTTATCATAACACTGGTATGTTATTTGTTTTCAGTTCATATTTTCTACTTTATTGTCACGTTCTGATTTCTGAAGCTGATCTTTGTTACTCCGATGTGTGGATACCTAATAGTAACATATGAGTATTGCGAAGCCTCTGTCCCACTGTTCATTACGAGCGAAAAAACTGAAAAATTACACTTTTCTTCACAAATTATTAAAATGTACTGTATGGCCCGAGTTACGCTATTTTACCCTGGATTGGTGTAGCCTTTGTTTAATAGCTAACCTATTTAGTGGAAGCCTAACAGCGCTCTCAGTAGTTTAGGTGCAGCTTAGGACCTTTACCTAACAAAGCATGGAAAATGAGAACATTTTGATACCAGTGGTAATTTATCCATCTGTAATCCAAGAAAGCAAGTATTTGTAAGTTCTAATTGATTTTCAACGATACGATTTATAAATTAACAAATACGCGCGTTCTGGCTTAAATTTCAGAATGTACTTATGTGTTAATTGTTTGGCAGTCGTGGCTAACACTAAAGAAAAATCCAACCATTTTTCGTCTTTAACCTATTCACAAAAAATTCAACAATCTATACTAATATAATAAAGACTGAAGAATTGTTTTTTCTATGTTTATTTGAATAGATAAACTCAAAAACTGCTTAACCGATTTTGGATATTTTTACATGTATATAAAACTCCATTATCAGCTAGCAATATAGGTCGTCTCTTTATTTTTAAGTAAATATCGAAAATTACCACAATATAACCCAAGGCATCAGAAATTTGCCTATGAAGGTAATTATTTGCATGCGCTGCTGAAATTATTGATGATACAAAAATAACGTACTACGTTTGTATGATGCTTATAATAACTCACTAAAATCGACAAGATTGTATGTCTAACTGTTATAATTACCGCTTTAAATCAAAACACGGGTAAAATCAAAACACTCCCCGATAAATGTATATAATAAAAATATCTTTTTATAATTTTGGTTAAAAAGTTCAGATTGAAAGACAAATCTGTATGTTCAAAAATTATAGTCAAAGACTATAGTAGAAGCGAGTGAGGGTCGCTAGTTTTATACATATTTATGAATTAATATCTTTCTCTTTTGTCCAACGGCGTTATAACTCGTCTCCCATACTGCAACCAGAGCCTTACTGGACGGGCCGGCTAAGCCTTGCCTACGCTACATATGCTAATTCCGGACATCGCCGCCCAAGAATGGAGGAGGCATTTGTTTATGCAAATATATGTCGTGAAATGGAAAGTTATGCTGATTTTTCACTGATCCACTGACGCTTTGCATTTTCATTTCTGTCGGATAACATTTGACCTGAACGATTTGTTCGCTTTTGTTACGACGGACAGCTACAAAATATTGCACATTTAGTTAAAGCTAGTAATAAACATAGTTAAAAAAATATTTATCTCATCATATGTTTAGTTTAATACCTTGACATGTTCGTTTATGACATTTGCATTATTATACGTATAATTATCTTCATGACCATAACACAATTATTAAATGACATCTGACGGGTTCCATCGAAGTTGTCAATTGTCGTATTTTATCTGTCATTTTTGACTAATATTATAATTAATTTTATTAATATTAGAATACAATAACGATACCAATTGGCCGTACGATAAGATCTTTTCCCTCGCATGCCATTTGTGATATGTACGATAAAAATACTTGATAGTTTGAAAAGTAATAAATTACTCATGTGTCGCAATGTTTCTCAAAGACGTAAATACCCGTCCTGATGGCAAACGTATACACACGTTAACATTTAAATGCACGAGATGTCGCCTCCATTTTTCTCAGGCAGAGGGTTCTCGACGGGCGATGATGGTATAAGATAGCGTGAAATCATAAATATAGCTTTTACTGTCTACCAGTGCTTTGTCTTTGCTGCCTTTTTGCTGTGTTTGCTCAGCACTGTGCGGAGATATATAGGGTCGCTACAAAAACTTTGCATTTGTATTTTCAGTTTGTACATTCAATTTATTCTTAAGTTATACGCTATTAGATACTTATTATTTTAAAAAGCACAGTCAGATCTTTAAATTAGTCATACATTTGAATGTACACTAGTTGTTGGAGTTATTACTCTTATTATACTAACCGGGTCTCTTACGGGGTAGGCGTATCGCTAAGTATCCAATATCTTTATGCTTACAAATGTAACTACAACGACATCTAGTTGTTTTAGTATTTTTAATATAATGAGATATAATATGTATTCACTTATGCTTCTCATAAAAATGGACATTCAGAGAATGTTACTGCATTGCAAATTTAATTCTATATAAAAACATCCATAGGTTTAATTGACTTCTATAATACAGTACAGAGTTCTGTCTGTCGGAAACAGAATATCTCTACACCGACAGTCATATAAATATGATAGCAACAGCGTGTCTGTTATGTTTACTTGACGAAGCCAATGAACTGATTGTGTTATAACTCGTAATCTATACAGATAAATAGTTGGGAAAGATAGCCTGGAATATAGAAATTTTTAATCTCATGTCTAATGTAATTTATCAATTATATATGTAAAAAATATTTAATTTATCAATTGATTATGTAACTGTTATTAAATATTTG
>DVPD01000343.1:0-11976 GCA_018237605.1 Apyrrothrix (Melanopyge) sp. n. Burns01
GTCAGTTGATTCTGATTGTTTACGTATGCATATATATGGACAACCAATACGACCAACGACTGCCTCGTTGGTCGTGTTGTCCTAGGTTCAAATCCCGGTTCAAGTCCTGGGTACAAATCCTGGGTCGAGTACTATTGGATTTTTCTAAAATTAGAATTTGTGGCTCGTAGTCCGGATTAGTGCCCGGTGTATGGCAATATACTCGCCACCTATTCCATATTGGGACGTACACGTAACTGGTGAAACGTGTGAGTGTACTACACTCCTCTGCCTACTTCTTCGGGGATTACAGGCGTGATGTTATGTTATGTTTATGTAATTTGGATGTGGACGGAAATTAATGACGTTTTACTACCAAAACTCTTCCGTTTAAAACCTCTTGGTATTCCTCTATGCTCCTGTTACTTTAACCGGCTAGTTAAAATAGTCCCAAGTAATTAAATTAATTGTTTTACTAAGATCGCGAGTTTTTTCCAGGGTTTTCTAATAATTCGTTTAAATGATTCTTATGGGAATTTTCGTGACGTTGTTATGTATTGTAATATCCAAACAAAAAGATGATGATTATCCACTATATTCGGGAATTTGGAACAGCGCAATTGGAGGCGGTTGTTGCGTGAACATCACTTATGTTAGTTCATCGCAAAAAGTCTCATATTGTACATAAATTGAAGCGGGTTTTCCTGACCACGCGGAATGTTATAGGTCGGACATCGAAATATTACACGTATAACTCGCAGAGGTCAACTAGGCAGCTCGCTGTGATGACGTCATAGCGAAATTCTGACGCGTCGGTGACGAGTGCAGTAGACAATGGCAGGCTCAGTCAGATGGCGGAGGGGAAGCCCATTCCTCTCAAGTGGTCAGTTGAATTTTACGTGTTGAAATGAATAGGATACTGTTAGTTCGTAGCATGAATGGATGGTATGTGGCCTACATATTGATTGGTCTGACATGTTGAGAATAATGTTATGGGAAGAGGGTGGGGAATGGGGGGTTGCTTACCAATTTAATAGATGTTATTTAACTGTATTTTCAATTTTAATTTCTATGTCAATTGATTCAATTATCAATTGTCTTTCATCATTACAGTCCTCCACACCAGGGACAATCTTAGGCTGGCAGTCGAAACCCATGCAAATGTGGTGCGTCTGCGCTTCCATTGTCTCTTATTCTTATGGCGGTTGCATCTGCTACCCGCAATCTTCTCTCTCCAAATTTCGTGGTAAAGCTGTGAAGATTTTAAAGATGTTATAAGAAAAAAAAACGTCTCGGTACACAATATGAAAAGAAGTTCTTCCAAAAATACTTATTTATGAGAATCGAACAGGACCTAAACTTGAACACGGGACTCCTCCTGTTAATTGAATTAACAGTCCACATTAAGTTCCGCCGTTAAAAGTTCCCACGCTCGCCCGACCGTACTCCTGCTCACTCCCATATACTGATACGCTCGTTCCCGTCGCAATGATTCATCGCGTACATGAGCTGTGATATAAATCACAGCGGTTATGACCTAAGTTACCAGCGTGAAACTCACATTAACTGTATTACTGCTGTTAATTACTATATTTGTACTTTCAATCGAAGGTCATCGTATTGCACCAAGAGTCTGTCATCCAAGAACGTCGTACGATTCCAATTGCTCTTGAACTTTTTGCGGTTAAACAAATGTTCTTATTATATCATCACGCCAAGTCGTTTACGGGGTAGACAGGTGCTATCCTTACAGATCAGACGTGCTTCTTCTACATCCATTAATTAGTCCTTTCACAGAAGTACAAATATTTCGACAACTTTTGATTCTCCCATCAGCGAGTATAAATGTTGTAATCAATATATTGATGTGTGTGTATTTGCTCGTATCCAGAGCGAGCAGTCGTCCCCGTTCCGCCGCTGGACGACGGGCGCGGGCGCGGGCAGCTCCTACCGCCACCACGACCACCGCAACATGTACAATAAGGTTAGTTGTTTTGTGTATCTCACAGAAGAAATATTTTTATTAAGATTTATTTTAAAAGATTTTTAAGAAAGAAAGAAACAACTTCTCATTTCGCCTAAGTAGCTACAGCTAAAAACAAATACGTAACACGTAACATCACGCCTGTAATCCCCGAAGAGGTAGGCGTGTAGGAGTAGAGTAGGAGTGTAGTACACTCCCACGTTTCACCAGTTACGTTTAAGTCCCATTATGGTATAGGTGGTGAATCTATTGCCATACACCGGGCACTATTCCTGACTCCGAGCCACTACTAGAAATTCAAATTTTAGAAAAATCGAACAGTACTCGACCCGGGATTCGAACCTAGGACCTCTCGATCGGCAGTCGCGCATGCAACCAACACGACCAACGAGGCAGTCAGTAAAAACAAATACGGATTATAGTTTCTGCCTATGATTCAATCAAGGGTATTTTGTATATTTATAACCAACCAATATCTTACTATTTTTGTAAGAGATCTCTCCGAAAATGAGCACTGTGCCTTTGATTGCGGCAGCAGCAAATGAGCGAGGGCGCGGGCCCGGGCGGCGGCGGCGTGGCGCGCTGGTCGCTCGGCCTGGAGCAGCTGCTGGCGGAGCCGGCCGGCGCCGCCGCCTTCGCGCACTTCCTCGCCAAAGAGTTCGCCGCCGAGAACATTCGGTGAGTGCGCCCCGCCCACCGCTACTGGAACTGAACCAACGGACAGGACTCCATTTGTTCAGTTCTTCGTATGCATGAATCTCCAGGAGGGGATTCATACCCACAAAGACTCTCACTTCCTCGATGGGTTTTTCACGTTGAACGCGGTCAAAACTCAGCAAGTTTATGTTGAAAGTCTTGAATTAACCAAGACTTCTGTTTATGACTAGGTCTATGATGCTTGAATTTAGATGTTATGTGCTGAGTGTAACACAGGATGTAACGAAAAAATAAGACAACAAGATCGCAGTACATACAGTGCCGTGATAAAAGATGGTCAGACTTAGTGCTCAGGTTTAGCACTTCACCCGTGAATGAATCCAAATTTTAGGTTACCATCACCTGATAGTAAGTGGTCACCGTCTGTGTGTCATGTACTTTGAAAGACCTTGTTAATGCATCGTTTGAAGAACTGCATGTGTGCGCTCCCAGGTTCTGGTGGTCGTGCGAGCAGTACAGGACGTGCGAGGACGAGGAGCGGCGCGGCGCGCTGGCCGACGACATCTGGCAGCGGCACCTCGCGGAGGGGGCTTCGGACCCGGTGAACATCGACGCGGCGGCGCGCCGCGCGGCCGCCGTGAGGCTCCACCAGCAGCCGCCGCCGCACGATCTGTTTAACCAGGTCAGTTTGTGCTGAACGCTCAAATAACCAGGTGGATTTGCCCAACTTGACCTAGGGCCAAATTGGCTGTAACTCATTTTATTCCATTATTCGAGTTTCCACTCTGAACTATTAAGGTCGCCGACGAGGTAGGACGTCCGAAATCTGCAAAGGTCCGACTTCCCCATGTCCCGCGTTGGACTGAGCCCGGCTGTGTGTCGCAGGCGCAGAAGCAGATCTTCAACGTGATGAAGTTCGACAGCTACCCGCGCTTCCTGCGCTCCGACGTGCACGCCGAGTGCGCGCGCGCCGACCTGCTGGGGCTGCCCGCGCCCTACCCGCCGCCCGCGCCCGACTCGCCGCCCAAGGTGACCGCCCACATCTTGCAACCGATCATCTTCACTAGGATGCGTCCTTCACAATATGGCATCCTCATATATATGTATCAATGGCCTATTGCCCTATTTCAGACAATATATGGTGCAGTATTGCTTGAAAAATCGATCTACCTGGAAAGTCCCAGTGCGGGAGCTACCAAAAAGTCCTTGCTATTTGTAACTTATATTTAAATGAGAAAATTGGATGTTCCAGTTGAAAAAGTCGGCATCAAACGCATCAGATAGACGACGCAGCGGTGGTTCGCTGCTGCCCTGGAAATTGAGGACCTCTTCTCGGGAGCGGGACTCCGCGCAGGACGAGCCGCAGCCCGTCATCACTGATGTAAGTTTATCGTGGGTTTTTTTGGGACTTGATACATATAACAATCGCATTTGGGCTGACCGTATACATACATATCGTCCCGCCTCATTTTCTTAGTGGTAGACAGAGAGTACAGATTTCCACTGGTTGCGGTCCTGGCAGACTTTCGCTTTTTTAACCTTCACACGTCTTTATAGATATATACTTTTCTGTTAAATACACTCTTAAAACTCACAGTACTGATAATAAGTGAACACCGTGGAAAGCGTTGCAACCTAGAATAGAGTAACTTCTAAATTTACTACTTTCGCCAAATGCATGAGAAAATAAAGCTGAAATATGGTGTAATGTTGACTTAAATACAAAATCAACTTCTTTTGGAAAGTTCAATACAAGATTGCGTCTTGTAGCCGCCTTCCATACGTACGCAGTTAGATTGTAATCTTTGATACTGAACAAACAAATCTAAATATATGTCGCGTGGCGTCTATATATATCCTGTATGAGAACCTTCGACGCCGTCAACGCTTGATTAATGGACGGAAAATGACGATAACGCACGCGCTAATATTTATTTACGTTAGCGCACTCGCTCCGCGCGTTACCGGCGGCGAAAATACTAGAATTTACGTTAAAAATTCCGTTGATGTTCTAAGTGCGAAACGAATGATCGACTTGGAGAAAATCGATATCGTTATGTCAAACATTATATCGATTTAGAAATTGTCGATACATCGAATTTCGAAATAATGTTTTTTTATTACTTCACCTAACTTGCATGTTACCTGATGGACTATTGTTCAAAGCTGCAATTATATTCGTTAAAGCGTATGAAAATAGAATGTAGGAAACCGCTGACCGTAAAGCCGTGTACACACGCACCGCGCAGCTCGGTGAAGCTCCGTTTATAATCGTTATCGAAACTGCCAGTCATTGAGTAAACTGCACGATTATAATTATTGCACGGAATAACTGAATAGCTACATGTAACGTGTTTACCCTTCATTTGTTTTAAGTCTGCGCTGTTTGCGCGCGTGACTGGGCGGTCTGATGTTTAACTTGTGAGATAATGTTGAGGTGCGTCGAAAGGTTTTATAAGTGTTGTGCAATAATATGTTTTGTTAGGAGTAATTATATGTTAATTGTTGGGGTGTTGCTTGTTTTCTCGTGCGGAAATAAAAGATTTTTCCACTGTGAAAATTATTTTTAAATCGACTTGTTCGTTTCTCGATGATTAGCGAAGGGACGAATAGATAAAGATATGTAAATCTTTGGAAAAATAGCTTAAGGGTTATTTTTATTTTCTTAACTTGTGAGGTGGCCCGTGTTTAGCGGTGAAGTGGGACAGAACGGGATATGTTGATAGTGATAATGATGATAAGGACGGTAGTAAGGATGACGGTGGTGGGGATGATGATGATGATGGTGGTGCTGGTGATGGCAATGCTGATGAGGAGGGCGGTGCAGGTGGTGAAAAGCGCGGCGGCGCTGTGCCGCGTGGCGCTGCCGGACGGCGCGTCCACGGTGGTGGGGCTGCGCGCCGAGCCCGTGCGCGCGCTGGTGGAGCGGCTGCTGCTGCGCCGCAACCTGCGCTGCGCCGCCTACGACGTGGTGCTGCGCGACGCGCGGCCGGGCGAGAGCCGCGTGGTGGACCCCGCGCTGCCGTCCAGCGTGCTGGGCGGGCGCGAGGCGGCCGTGGAGCGGCGCGTGGTGCTGCGCGTGACGCTGGGCGCGCGCGCCGTGTGCGTGCGCTGCCGGCCGGCGCGGCGCCTGCGCCACGTGCTGCGGCCGCTGCTGGCGCGCTACGCCGCGGCGCCGGCGCGCGCCGCCGTGCTGCGCGACCGCCGCCCGCTGCACCCCGACACGCTCGTGCAGGTGCCACTCGCCTCCCACTCTGACACTACACCTGCAACATTCTCTTACCACATAACTGTGACATCCAATTAAATGTCACTTGATGTTGATCAGACACTGAAGATCGTTAATGAACATTCTAGTCTGTAATACCTCATCGCTACTATTTATACTTGAATTTCCCACCTCCTTAGTCTGCCCTGATTGTCCATTAATTATTGGCCTTCTAATGCTGAATCGAAGGTTCTGGATCCAATTCTGTGTTAATTGACTTCAACCCGCATAAACATTGCGTTACAAAGGCTTGTTCTATCAAGACCCATGTAAAAAAAATAAACCGTCAAGAATATACATTTTTTTCCCAACCCTTTTTATCAGCCCCTGCTGGACACGGGTTTCCTCTCAGATACATATAATAGCACGCTGCGCCCGCAGGAGCTGGACGGCGCGCGGCTGCAGCTGGTGGAGCTGGCCGACGACGCGCCGGGCGCGGCGCTGCGCCCCGCCGCCCGCGACCCCGCGCAGGTGCGCCGCCCGCTATTATTCATGTCACCACGTAGGAAGTCCCTCGGGCCCAGCTCTGGAAGAGGCTCGATTTCGTTTCCACGAACGGCTACGTGTCCGACTAAACTCTTACTTGACAATCGAATATTTATAATGGACGCAATTAAGACGAGATCTTCCTAGTCGCTTCCCAGCAGTAGGGATTATTCTGTATCTTACCGTGTATTAATTTGTATGCTGCAGCCAAACCGAACAACGCCATCTCTTGTTAGATAAAGGAACTATTTGAACCGTTGAATTTATATTCGTGTATCTAAATTTCGAATAATTCTCGCATTTGCTTATAATCTAAGGAACACTAACGATTATTTTCAAGTATAAAATTATAAATAATGTAATTTCATTAGAATTGGTAGATATTAGAAATTTTATTGGAGTTGCGAAAAAACTTGGAAGCCATTTTGAAATTTAGCGGGAATGGCGGGGAAAATAAGAGACGCGATTTAAGTCGTTTTTACAGAATATAATTTTGAAGTGTACTAAAAATATAATATTTTTAGTGGTTAAAGCGTTTAAATATAAATAAAGAAGTTTTACTTAAATCGCGTGTAAATATACTCAGAAATTTTCCAAATATGGATTACGGGTTGTATCTAAGGTTTATGGAAAGTATTCCGTGCTTACTATTGAAAATACTGTGATTGAGTAAAGGTGTAGTTTTACTGGGTAAAGTCATGATATTTCATTACTTCTTCATTACATCATATCACACGAGAAATGTTACCAAGTTTGAAATATCTGATATCAGAATGCATTATTAAAACCTATATTAATTTTTCAGAGCTTGGATCTGATGACGGCCAGCGTGTCCAGCTGCAGCAGCGACTTGTTCATCAGCAGCAGCGACGTGTTCATCAGCAGCAGCGACGTGTTCATCAGCAGCGGCAGCGTCAACGGCTACTGCTCGCCCTCCGCCGACGTCGTGGACACTGCCGACGGCAGCGGCGGCAGCGTGGCCAGCGCCGGCAGCGGCAGCAGCGCCGGCAGCGGCGGCCGCGTGCGCGCGGCGCTGCGGCCCGGCCCGCCGCTGCACCACCACCCGCCCGGTCAGTCGGCGCTGCTGTGTTGTGTACGTTAAATAAGAAATTGCCCCCTACTACACAACCTCCCTAACGCCTGTGCCGTGCGCTCCGCAGAGTTCCTGGAGAACCTCCGCGAGACGCAGCGCCAGCGGCGGGCCGCGCGCACGCCGCCGCCGCTGCCGCCCAAGCCCGCGCCGCGCGCCACGCCCGCCCCCGCGCCCGCCCCCGCCGGACCCTGACGCGCGCCGCGCCCTCGCGCTGAAATCGATCGCCTTGTAATACAACCAGTGAAAGAATTGCTTATTCTGGTGCAGGCACTATATTACACGTTCGTCACGCTGCTATCACTGTGACGTCATAAGCCAGGGAACGGACTTGAACTTGAAGGGAATCCAACGATAGTGACACGAGTGTGTGACGAACAATTGTAGACACTAAACGTGTCCGGTCGGTGAGATTGTACTGTCGATATCGATAAAATCGAACGTTGATGTCCAACGTCGGTTCAGTCGGCAGCCGAGGAAGTAGCACTCAGGACTCACGAACACGAGAGAGTTAAAAAATAAGCGGCAGTACAGCGATTTAATTATTCGGTCATTGTTTTAGTCAACAAACGACTTTAGTTACTTTGAAAATTATAAAAACTTAATTTTCTGTCATAAATATTGATATTTATTAAAAGGGTGTTATTTAACAAAACGCAACTAAAAGTGTTGCGTCATAAAATTAGAGAAATATTTTTTTAAATGTTGCAGTATAACAGAATTTGGCTTGTGCACTGTACTGTGCATAGATTATTCTTAATATTCTTAATATTTTACTTTGCGAAAATGGTTGTATTATTGTTGCATTTATATTGTTATATAAATAATTTAATGTCGTGTGAAAAATCTTTATATACGTTGTATGTATTAAATATGCATATAACTTCAATATTTTGTACAGACAATATTTGTGCCAGAGAAAATATACACGTGTAATACACCTTTTTCGCTTTAATCAATCATTGAATAAAGTTCAAAATGAGAACAGAGGAGTTTAGAAGAGTTTCAAATAACGTTCAAGACAAGAGCTGTTACGAGCTGTATGAAGTTATTATTGATATCCCTCAGGCGTTTGATATTCTTCCTGAGGGCTCTGCTGACAACCGCCCCCATCTGAGTATTCACCCTTCTGTTACATTGTCAGCACGACAAACAACTATAATTGACAACCACGACTCTGAGAGTGAAAATTTCTGGTCAAATTAATGCACCACTGTAATATACATCTTTTGTGTATATACATAACAGAAAGCCAAGCTGAATATGGAAAGGTATGACCATCTATTGACAAACTGTAATAAAATTAATATTTTTTTAATTCTGTGCTTCAAATGTTCGAAGATCTGGTGAATAATCGAAATCCGGACTCAAACGAGTGCCGTTGATATGCCAACGTTAAGTTAATTCTAAAATTATTGTACGAATATGTTTGTGCGTTCAATAAAATCAAGGACAAAATAGTGTTTCTCAAAGTTCAACGAAATCTCATAACTGTGTGTTCTACTTATAAATCATTCCAGTGTAAATATTTAATTATAGAATAGGGAGTGATGGCTATTATTTTGTATATATCTTCCTTATAGTAAATGTATTTGTATTAGCCTTGACATCCTTGTATTACGTAAGTTAGTAGCAAGTTTAGTGGCTACGTTTCACTAATTTAATACACCGTTGACACTTTGTGCGAGTTTAGTGCGAACACTACACGCGATGGAAAAATTCAGACTTAATATATTAAATATGAATTTCTATCTAAAACTTTCCATGAAATCTAAGTCAGTTGTCCGACTAAACTTTTTTGAAGGGTAGATATACTTTAGTTGACAGGCTGGCGCGTGGGAGGAGATATTGATATTTCACGACTAAACTCGCAATCATGAGTACTATGAATCTCCATTTGAGGTTTTCCCAAAGCACTATGACTTGGGGTTGTTCAAGAAAAACGCATTGAAAGCTCTCTTTCAAAACCGACGAGATACCGTGCTCTTAAAGAAGCGTAGCTCCTGAAGTGGCCACAGGTGCAGCTAGTCTGGTTACTTGTCTCGTGAGACTACGGACAGACAAGATTTGTATATTTGTTTTAAATATAGTAACTTTTATATAAGGATGCAATATGATCTTAAAATTAATCTTGAAGTTATTTGAAGGTACAAACAACTTCAAGGTTTGATTTCATTGTATGTTTTAAAAAAACTTATGTGTGAATTATTAGTTTAATAAAAAAAGTTGTTCAATTAAATGTGGGATATTTTCCCTTTTTTGTTAATATTTTCACTAATGTATTCTGCATTTTAGTTCATGTTAAAGTATTATATTTGTGCTACCTTATTAGATGAAGATTCCACAGTGGCGGACACATTACGCTTGTATTTTTCTTCGATTATTGACTAATGAAAAAATGTGTACTATAATATAATTAAACTGCATTTGTGTAAATACAAATAGACAGAAACACTGTATATAATAACCATAATTTTCCCCTTCAAATGTTAATGATAAGGATGATAACAGCTACACTCTAAGATTATTTAAGGATTGTTTTAGTTCTTGTCGGCGTACATTATATTTTCAAAGCGTATAATAAATAAGGGTTACTCGAACCCTCTCGCAAGCCTATGACATTAAAGTTAAAAAATAATAATTTGTGAAATCTTTAAAACTGGTGAACCTTTTTATATGTACTAGTACAGTACATGTTTAATAAAAATGTTTAAAACCATTTATTATTAGTGTGGCCATCACAACCCTACACGGCCTTCGTCTTGAGGGTATTTCAAAAAATTGTTTAACTGAGCCAACTTTATAGGTACGATAAATATTTGTAAGGTGTCATATATTAATTTATTGTAAACATGTCAATATGAGTGAGTCATTTCAAAGGAAATAGTAAATGATATATAGTTATTATTATGACGTTTTTTTTATTTGAACCAGCCACATACTTCCACATATTAGTTGCGAGGATGATTTGGTGTTCACATTGCAGAAGTTGTCCAAGCGGTAGAAGATTTATACCCATGATGAATTACATATATTTTTTTCTTTTCATAATTTTATTTGTGAACAAAAGATATCGAGTCCTGTGTTTGAGTTAGTTTTGGGCCCTTGATTACTGGTTTCAGAATAAATGGTATAAAACACGTTTGTGTTGCGATTTTATAGAAAATTGTTACTTCATTATCATCGTCATCATCAGCCTATTTCAGTCCACTGCTGGACATAGGCCTCCTCCAAAGAGCGCCATCGCGCCCTGACCGCGGCTTGCCGCATCCAGTTTCTGCCTGCAGCCATTCAGATCGTCATCCCTCATGGGTGGAGGACATTTATTCTATGTTCTCCAAGCCGCAGACTGTACTCCAGAAATCTACTGGTTATCAGGTCTTTGGCAGATATGCCTAAACCAAGGTTTTAAACCAGTGTGTCCTACCCATCTTGACATTGTTCCTTGAGATCAAGAAACACATGAAAATACTGGATTACTACTTATCCACAATGTATTTTTAAAGTAGGAAATGAATTATCACTTGATGCTTACTACACTATACAATTTTGTTTACAACACACCATACACTGCCAACATCATTTTGTTAGAACAACTCAATTGTTAAAATTCTTCATAGAATGTATTCGTAATGAGCCTTCAATAAAACTTCCGTATATTTATACTACTAACTATTATATATTTATGGTATAACAATTATTTATCAGCTATAGCTTCTTGACCTTCTTTGGGTGCTTGTGCCTCTGGCTCTTCTGGTTCAGGTTCAGGTGGTGGCATAATCCTGGTGATCCTCGAAGGTTCTTTGGGAGGTGCCCAGTCAGGGATGATCTTGTCATGGATGCGCCAAGTGCCATACAAGTTGGATAAATGTTTTTCGAAGACAATGTACTCTAGGACATCTTTGGCTAGGATCTCGCTGCCGTGGATGAGGCGCCCGAAGCGGTCGTAGACAGCCAGCTGCTGGCGAGAGTGGAAGCGGACTGTAATCTGAAAAAAATGCAAATTATGTGGGGCGCTAAAACGCCTCATACTACCTGCAGTCTAAAAGTGTCTTCCCTGGAAGGAAATTGGTTGCCAATCGAAATTAGGTGTTAACTTTTTTTAGGATATGTTCTCTTATACCTGGAGTACAGCAATAGACTCACCACTTATTCCAAGGTGGGACATAAAGTAACCGGTGACTCTTAGATATATACTACACTCCTCTGGCTACCCATTAAAGGAAATTAAGGTATGATGTTATGATTAACTGTGTTCTTCAAGTTTAATCAGAGACCAATCCATCAGTTAACTTTAGTACTTGTCATGTTTGTAGTCGTCAAGCCCGGCATAAAGTATCACAATCATAAAACATAGCATCACATCTGTAATCCCCAAAGAGGTATGTAGAAGAGTGTAGTACACCCCCATGTCTCACTAGTTATGGTTATGTCCCATTATGAAATAGGTGGTGAATCTATTACCAGAGATAGAAAAAATCCTACTATTATAATGATACATGTACACAAAAT
>DVPD01000344.1:0-11941 GCA_018237605.1 Apyrrothrix (Melanopyge) sp. n. Burns01
AGTTAATAAACTCGACAGTTTTAAAATGATAGGTACAGTACGTACAAGTACAATTGATTCTCATACATACATTGTCAACATAACACGTGTAACATATTCATTTATTAAACAACATATTTACAACGTTGACATCCAAAGTAATACATACATACATTCAGAAACACGACAATGCAATTTGTAAAAAGAAAAAGAATCGTGTACCATTCGACATAACACCGGCGTGGAGTGCCGCGCCCAGTTACAGAGTAATGCAATAATGTCTACCCTGTACGCGTTAATAACTATTATAACTTAAATATACATTGTAACCTTTTCTATGAGGTTATTCCCGATCATCGAACACTGTGCCGTGCGACGGGCCAGCGCTGGCGCAGCCGACGCGCGGCTCGCGGGCACTCGCCAGGATTTAATATTCTCAACGTGCGTCAACATTTAATACAAGTGTGCTAAAACGGATACGTATCTCTTAATTCATACATTTAGAATATTCAGTTGCGCGATGACATTATCAATCGAACGTCCTATTTATAATAATAATTCTAGCTTCAGCTACGCCAGCATTGGCCAGACCGGAGCTAGACGATTTAATTTTAACTATGAAGTTATTAACTTTAAGTTATCTACGAGTTATATTCATGGCGTCGCCATCTAGCCTAGCGTTAACCCGAATCAAACGATACCGTCCTTCATTAACTGTCATAATAAATTAAACGGAAAACTAACAGTGCCATTGGAGAGGAGACGCGATATAATGTCTATCGATCCGTCATGGTCGGCGTAAATTCGATTAAGTTTTAATGTAACCATAATAATATATAGATATATAAGTATTGTACTATACATATTCTGATTCAACTCGAAATAACTATTATTCACATTAATTATTTTTTAGAATTGTAGTTATTTTAATAGCTTTAATACAAAAAAGATTATCGGTGCACGTTGTTACGAGATCGCGTCGTACCGACTAGTATTGCGTAGTACGCGGACACGGGAGGAGTGGCGTCACGTGGCTCGTGGAATCACTAACATTAGTCGCGAAGTTGGGCGCATATTCGGAGAGGTGATACAGATGGCAGCGATTGTACTCTCCGGGGACGGTTGCGATGCCCGCCTTCTCGTGTCTACCCGTCAGCGAACTGAAGCGGAAACGGCAACGAACGAGTTCGCGCCACCGACGCGGTGCCGACTACGCGCGCGCGTCGTTACGGATCGAGTCTTCGTGCTCGTTTGTTCTTTCGTTTCCGAGCTGATCGAATTCGCTCCTGACCCTCCGAGCCGGCCGAACTAACTTGCGCGTCATTCTGGAGATGGGTGGGCTTCCGCCTGAATTTAAAAGTCAATGAAACTCGCACATTCCGAGCGAACAGGGCACAGCGCGGCGCGGGGCGCGGGCGGGCGCGGCGCCGCCCGACCGTGGCACGTCACGTCAAACCTTCGCTTATGAATACATTAGCTCAATTTGTTATACACCTATCTAAATTGCAACTTCTACTTGAGCTTCGCGTCCAAATTCCGACGAGCTCTACACGCGTCCGGGACCTCGTCACAGCACAGCAAACAACGCTACGTCGTGAGACGACGAGCTGGCACGCGCGGGTCGCCGCCCGCCGCCGCCGCGGCGCCGCGACACAGAGGAAAGCGCATCGATTCCGATCGAACACTACGAACACAGCCACGCGAGGGCGCGGCGGCGGCGCGCGGCCGTCGGGTAACACTAATCGCCTATAATAATGATCAGTCGTATCGTAACATACCTGTGCATAAGTTCAATTTATTTACATCGACGTCTAATTTACGTATTCACAGGGGGCCGGCGCTCAGTGCGTGTACTCGGGGAAGGCGGCGGCCAGCGACGGGCGCTCGCTGCCGGAGCTGCCGGCCGGCGACGGGCAGTAGGCGGCCGGCACCGCCTCCTCACTCGCCCACCGGGCTAGCTGTTGTTGAGCTTGAATAAATTCATCACTAGAAAATGATAGAGAAGACGAACGAAGAGTCGGGGTGCGGCGCTCGGGCGGGCTCCGGGGCCTGCGGACTCGTCGTCATCCGCCTAACTTGATTTAATAACAATTCTGAAGACATTCCTTTTGGATCAACACTTGCCAATTCGATAAGGGACTCGCTTTCAATACGTTTCGTCTTTTTTTCTAATAACATTTTTATCAATTGCAATACGGAAGGAACGCGTATTTGCATTTCTAAAGATGTGATCTAATTTCACCTGTACCGTTCTCATCGGTCAGAGTGAAAATAGTGCAACTTTGTAACTAAATATGTTCCTCTCGCCAATGTGCCTCATAAACCCCCTATAGTAAGGCTACGGAGCCCGCCAGTACATTTAAAGTTAATATCAGTTACTTGTTAGGCTGCAAACAAAATTAGATTAATATACATTGAACTAATTCTATTAATCTGAACTCATAAGAGTTGAATTCTATTCCTACAGGCTCTCTTTAACGTTCCATCAATGCATTAATGTGACTAAATGTAACATTAATGGTTATTATTCCTTATACATATATTGACTCTCGAGTGATTACAATGACATCTAATCGTATTGAACTTTAAGCCCCTTTTCAAGCTGCATACATTTGAAAAGCAATCCTTTCAACTGTTACAGACCATTTTCAAGCAATTTGTCATGACTCTCGGTTACAGCTGGACAAGCGTGCGCTCATTAATAATTATTAATGAATAAAACAATCTATCGTGGACAGGCTTTGTTACAAAATATAAAAGTCTATATGGTTATTTACAGTAATTATACAATTGAAATACTTAAATTGAGATAATAATACAAAGTGTTCTACTTACGAAAATATCAGGAATTTAATGTTTAGAAGAAGAGTTTAGCCTCGTCTTATCAAAGAAAATATAATGGATTCATGCTCTACTTACGGACATCAGAGGATATCAGTAATGTAAAATTTTGAAGAAGAGCTTAATCTGTTTTCATGGACTAAAAGTTGATAGACTCGTGTAACTCACCTCTCTGATATAAGTCGTATGTTGTACCATTTATTTGATATTTATTCTATATCATAGATAAACTGCCCATTTTCTGTGTTGGTGTACATAATTGAACTGAGTCCGTATTCCAAGATCACATTCAGACACACGAGGCTGACCATCTTGGTATACAAACGCAAGAATGCGTCCCTAACTGGTATCAGGAGACATTCAATCTTATTTATGATTGGTATACAGGCCGCATTATATTGGGATGGAGTGACCAGAATATTTTGTTCAGTTGAGAAGAACAATAGAACATCTTAATCAGTCGAGAGAGGCCGTGCACATGTGTGAGACAGAGTATGTTTCTCGCTCCCAAGTGTCAATGTAACGTAGACTATGAATTAATCTCAGAAATTGGGCTTCAGGTTACGGTCGCTAGCGTTATTAACAGTGAGTGGCAGTTGCAGCGAAACGGCTTAGACGATAATACGAATACGTTTTGCGTTTCGTTGTCCTATTATCGCGAAAATTATATCAGCATCAGGCAGTTAGCGAGAGCGAGTAAAGTCGTCGTTATTTAGCATGGTTACGTACCGTTTTAATTTTGTAGACAATAGGATACGTTAACATGCGACTTATCTTTCGATTCTTTTAAAAGCCAGAATTCACGTGTTCAGGAAATCTGGAGGACGATGACGTTCTTTCGCAGGTTCAGATTTTAAATATTCGGTGCATTCTATTACTCGTACCTTATTTGTCGTATTACTGGATCAACCTTGCCGATTAACCTCTCGGAGTCCGTAGTTTTGGAGAGTAATGACGTAGTCGGAGTGTGCACGGCGCAGTGTGTTGAGAGATGGTGTTGGAGAATTAGTCTACTCACATTTTATTGCTCGACTCAACATTTCGGCGTCAGCAGTCTGTTTGGAATAGAATTTGTGTATTAAATGGGAGGGACGGTCTCGTCAACTCACCTTTCGCTGTCCGGGGCGTCGCGGAGGCGCTCGGTGTCGGCGGTCTCGTACAGCGCGTCGTCGTCGGGCGGCGCGCGCATCGGCGCCAGGTGCGCGTGCGGCGCCGCGGCCGGGAACATGTGGTGGCGCGCCGGCCCGCGGAAGCGCGGGTAGCCGAAGCGGGACTCCTCCTCGCCCGCCGGCAGCCGGCTCCGGCAGCGGCTGCTATAATACAACAATGTTATTTCTGTTAGCTTCAAACGGAGTTGCAGGACTCGAACTGATGGAATATTTCAAGTAAAGCTCGTAACGTAGTGTTAGGAGTTTCGATTTTCAGTTGTGGAGTGTTGAACAAATTACGCACTTATCTCGAAAATAGGTTTAGAAATGTCTTTGTGATTGAATAAACATTGCGCAAAACCGATATCTATTGTTTTGTACATGGCGAGTAAATATACTCAATGTCAATTAAGGTAATCCAAGCCAAAATCAATACTTACGAGGATACTTCCCCGGGGTCAATCCTATAGTGTCTCTCCGCCTCCGTCTCTGACATTCGAATGTCCTCTGATCCGGAGGGGCTCATGTGTCTACTCGAGTGGTGCTCTAATTGTCTGATCAAATCTTCGAGGTTTCTGATTCTGATAGGTCCACATTGCGGGCCTTCATCTTCTTCTTCATCAGCACCGCGCTGTCTTCTTAACTCGGCCTCATGTATCTTTTCGGCGCTGGGTGCTCGTTCTCGCTTATATTCGTACTCCTGTAGGGCCCGAAGGTCCCCTGATCCTACTGAAGCCCCAGCGCTTGCTCGTTGCGCTGCCGCTGTCTTCAACGCCACGATAATATTTTCGTGATATCCATTCAAATCCTTAAATAAGTGTAAATATTTTCACATTAATTCTAAAGCATTAGATAAATTTCGGTAATTAGGTAAGGATCCAAGTTTTTGTACTCAATAATATGTTCGTAAATTTTAATATTATCGTATGCGTTAACATTTATTATTATGGCAACTATGAGTACCTTGAACTTGTATTCCATATCAGCAACAGCTCCGGAAGGCTCTTGACCATCAGATTGGCTGCCGGCCTCTAGCTGCTCGGACTGGGAGTCGTCTCCCCATTTGTCCTTGCCGTCTACCGCCCCGTAACCGTGTTTCTTTAGGATACCCTTCTCGGGCAACTTGGCCATAGAGTTCGGAGCTACATCTATGAATGCTATATCTTCTTCTCCTGAAAAGTACCAAAATTGTGTTTTTTCCGATTTCTGCTAAAGTTTGTTAACAAGTTTAATAACAGTCTTAGCTGACATATGTAACAGATAGTAAATTTGTTTGCTTGACGTTTTTATACATTTCAATGCTAATCTTTTTCGTTTGAGCATTTTCACACAAAAGGAACCTTTAGTAATTTACATTAAATATTCTTGTGTCAGTAACAGTATGGGAACAATAAGATATTACAGTTTACAGTGAAAGTAATTACCAGAATGAGTCGGTTCATCTTCGCTTCCCGAATGCACCCGTTTCATTTGTTTGTGGTCTCTGTAATGTAAGAAATACAGCAAATAAAATAACTGTTCTAAAATTCATGTACCACATCGACCACGTATTCAATGTAGGATAAAGAGCAAAGAGTGGATTGCGATCATGCTTATATCATATTACTTTAATATCTAAGGTATAAGTTCTAAGTCTTTCTATCTAAGTCTGTTTGACATTTATCCAATATAAATGAAAGCACTCGTTTTATCTATTCAAGACTACAACTGATGATTCTAAATGAGATCGATTGAATTAATATGGAATCGCAGCGACACTCAGAAAATGTTTATTAATTTTTGGGGACAACAATTGGATGTTTTTTATATACAGAAATTAAAGTTGACAAAAATTTTGTAGTTTCGAATTAGCAACTCACGGATATCTGCTAGTAGTCCCACCTCCCGACATGTGATTCCCCTGTCTGAAGATCACTCGCTGGGAATCGCCACGGCTGAGAAATTTTGAAATACTACTTAATTTCGGATTTCAGTTCATCCAATTCTTCGATCAATACATAGCATGTTTATCGATTAGCTTTATAATTGGACATCGTCAAATATCGACTTTCGTTCAGCTGTGCTCGTCTTTGAAATTAGCAATTGTTTTCTCTCGAATCTACAGTGATATTTTGAATTTAAATGAAATAAAGTTAATTTGCTCATTACTTTATACCAATGAAATTCTATTTTTATTTTCTTAATTGAGATTAAGAGGACAAAACAGTTTAATAATGAGTATACTTTAGTAATAAGAAATGTGTACTGCATGATAACAAGCGTGTCGTTGAACGCGTGGGATGTGTACACCTAAGTCACACTAGTAACACACCACTCGTGAAAGTAGCAAGGTTTACTTGTAAACTTCTAATTAAAAGCATTATCGAAAGTAAGCTTAGTGTAGGAAAAGCAGAAATCGTGTGCGCAAAAAATTTAAGAGCGTGGGACGCCATTGCCGCGCCAAGCTTCGACGTACCTTAATAGGTTTCTGTTTGAGTACACCAGATCCGTTTAGAAGGAAAAACAAAAAAGTGACTTTCAGGATTTTGAACCAAACGAAGACAAAACCATTGATAATCAAGGTATTCTAGACTTTATACAAAACGCCAATGTTTTTGCACAACTTGTAACATATTAACAGTTTTTATACTTAACATCAGTGGTACCCGTAGGTACTTTGGATCAATGTAGATTATCTTTATTTGGAGACATCGTAGTTGGAATAAATAATTAACTTATCTTATGACCTGATAATTCCTAGTTGTTTACAATAAATTCATGCTTCTTTTGGAAATCAAAGGAACTCTTAGCCTTTTATGAAGTTATAGATTTGATTGATATAGAAAATAGAACTTTACGTCAATCAAACGTAACATCCAGTAAACAAGGTGTTGTTCCGAACAGTGGTTAGAACTGATTAAAAAGTTAAGTTTTAAAAAGGAACTATTTAAAATAAAAGGGTTTAGCAATGCAAAGAGACGTTTCAATTATGTGTTCAAAGAGGACCGTACAGTTAAGTGGTGTGAGACTAAGATAATGATGTTCGTTGTGACAATAAAAACGTCAACATACCTGAATGTGTTGTTGAAGGAATGCATCTTGCCCCCATCGAGGGAGATATCTTCTTGGGAATTGTTAGACGCGGTGGAGCCGCCGGCGAAGTTTTTCGCGATCGGTTTCTTTACGTAAGGCGGGTCATACTTCGGGAGCGTGCTCTTTTTCCTGATGCAGGCGTGGCGTGGGGAACGCACACTCAGATCAATCGATTACGTTTATAACATTGAGCGCAAGGAATCGTAGACGGAATCGAGAACACCTCCAGTTTTTAAAGGGATCAAAAATTTTGAATCCGTGTTTTCGTTTCCGATTGTTATGAGAGAGAGAGAGAGAAAGATACTTTTGAACTGAGGAGAGAATGGAAGCTGACGTGATGTTATTCAATTGTTATTCTGATGAAAATTAAAAATGAACGGTGTTCAGATTCGATATATTTGTTCCATATCGATATACTTCACTTTGATCAGAATAATATCCAAAATAATATTTATAAAAAATTAATATGTTAATAAGAGTTGCGGAGTTGAAACATCAGTATATAATGTTTGAATTCCGTAACAAAAGAATAAATAAATTCGAGTTTAATACTTTAAAAATATATCTTACATTAGGTAATCGGTTTATGGTCAGCTTTCACTGCTACACTCCTACATTTAATTTTAAATTTCCAAATCTTGTATCTAACCGTAATATTATTGATACCAATATTTACATAAAATTTATTTATCCGATCACTATTATTTTGGAAATTATATCAAAAGCGAAATTTATTTTACTCTCTCCTATAACATAGAAAATTATAGGAGCACTAAGATTTTATACATCAACATCATTATGGTTATGTCCAAGATTTCAATTAAATTGCAAAGACTGGCGCTTTTGGATATCTCAATTAAATCATCTATTGATTTAACTTTTGGAAATTACTTTAATTTTAACTTTTCGTTTCATTCCTCATGGGAATTGATGTTATGAGGAAACATAATTAAAAATTTGATCTTAGCTTAAGTGATTATGGTCTTTTTTCATTAAAAACATTTAAAATTTTATATTTTACTTTCGCTTACTAAGAACTTATTATGCACGTAGTACTTTTAAAATTATGTTTTAAAAATTATATAATGTCGTTGGGGGGGAAAAATGTCCTTAATGGAAAATGACCATGAATTCTTAAATATAACAGTAGCGTTGCTAACTAGATAGATAGCTGCTTGAAAGAAGAATCCGTGCATCGCACATTCGCTTCTCGTGCATAGGTTAACATGTAGGGATGTAGAACTTTGTGGTAATGGTTGATGACAGTGAATTCAGAGTTCAGCGTTCTATATCTTCGCTTGTTCATAAATAATCTGCAGTTAGTTCTGCTTTCCATTAGATGTCGCTTTACATACCTCTGTTCGTGCTACAGTTACCGGTCATGTGCCATCCACTCGGTGATGTCATGGTAGGAAAAATTAGCGCGAAAAGTCCATTCTGCGATTGAAGTAGATATTTAATGCATTATCTGAGTGGGTGGCGTTGACGCATCCGATCGGAAGATATAGACGCGATCGCACCGCCGGGCGACTGTCGCGAGCGCCCGGCAGCGGTCTCCGAGCAAGAAAGGAAACGAAAACGAGTCACAGTTCACATAAGCCAATGCATACATCCAAGAGCCCAGAATCTTAAGGGTTTGAATCGAGGTGTCGCTCGAGTACAAGGTGGAAAGCCTCGTCGGCATGCAGCGAGGCGGCCGGACGGCGCCGCCTCGCGCGGCGAGTGGCGCGCGCCGCGGCCGGGCGTCGTCCGGCCGCCGGCGCGAGCACAGCCACAGAACCACAGATCAAATGCAGCAGGGCGCGCCGAGCCACAAGACGCGCCACCCGCCAACTACCTCTACGACCACAAAGTATACGACAATAAAAAATGTCCAAGTAACGAAAACAAAACCAATCGTCGACTTTAAAAACAAACACCAACGCTAACTTCTAAGGTAAACATACAAGTATACGAGGGTGACGAGTTCCTTAAAAGACTACCTTTGGTCTGTTTTCTGCTCACTAACCTTAGGCACAGGGAGAAGTTTTTGTGTACTACGACTGACCTGTAGCAGAGTGCGCTCAGGGCAAATACTATGAATACTCCCCCTACCACAGACATGAGCACCGCCACGAGGAATACAGTGTTCGATCCGTGGTAGTTCTCTGCGCCCAAAGAGAAATTGGTGAGTACGCGCTAACCGGCACGTCGTTGAGGTCGCGTCGCGGGGACGGGACGTCAGCGACGCGAGCGGCGCCGGGAGCGCGCGGGACACACACACGGCAATACGCAGGCACGAGCCACGGACACAGTGCACAACGCCGAGTTACCCTCGTTACCTGAAGCAGTAAGCCGTCCAGGCGAACCCCACGAACACGGACAGCACAACCGCGAGTAACAATACCACCATGTTCATGGTGCTCATCTTATTCCCCTCGTTTTCACCTGTAAGAAATGGGTCCCGCGCGTTAATGCACCGGCGCCGCCCGCAGTGCAGTTACGCCCGTATCGAGCATTGCTTCTCTAGCTTCAATCGTTTCTTAAAACGATTTGCGACTAGGTTTACAATACAATTCATTAATACGTGAATGCGCATTTCACTTGAGAAACTACTCATACGAATTCTTTGAAAATATCACCGTTTCGTTTGAATTTAGAGGAGCAACGCTCGCTTTATTAAGGCCAATTAGTACAATTTAGGAACAGCAGAGAACAGTAGGGGGAATATTAATAGAACCAAGACACACCTGAAATCATAAAAGTCAATAGTAGTTAGTAGTGGTTGATAGAAATAAATAAAACATAATTAACCAAAGATAATTGTATATAAATAGAGTTTATAAATAAATAAAAGTGTCTAACAAAATAATAGGAAGAAAAAGTTTCGAAGTAGAAAAGGTACATGTTGATATTACTTATAAATAAATAAAAGTGTACCTATAACAAAATAATGGAAAGAAAAACAGTTTCAAAGTAGAAAAGGTACATGTTGATATTACATATAAATAGAGATTATAAATAAATAAAAGTGTACCTATAACAAAATAATGGAAAGAAAAACATATTCAAAGTAGAAAAGGTACATGTTGATATTACATATAAATAGAGATTATAAATAAATAAAAGTTTACCTATAACAAAATAATGGAAAGAAAAAAAGTATCGAAGTAGAAAAGGTACATGTTGAAATTACATATAAATATTATAAACATAACTTTAAATCTTATTTAGTCTGATCATAAATTCTGTTACAAAGAGTAAAAATACATTTTATTACCGGATTGTTAAATTTCAAATCTGATCTTATTACCGTCACTTGCATACTTTTCATTACGAATTTCGTTTCAACAGACTGGTATTCTACAGACTGAGAGTTAAAGAATCATTTGGATTGAGCTATTTTATTAAAGTTTCAACTCTAATTCTGAATTTTAATATTCAAGATTATTTAACCTTGTCAGGGCAAAGTCTATTTAAGAGTATACATTTTATCTTTAAGCATCTCGGCATTATAAAAATTATAACAATATTTACGATGAGACTAGATCAATAAATCCTTTTCAGATAATATTTATAAAGATGTTATACCTATAATACTTAGTCTGGCCATAAATACTGTTACAATTAAAAATAAACTAAATGTCTTTTTCAATTTGGAAACTGTCATTTTTATACGATTGTTCATTGTATATTCTTAATTTCGCGCCAATATATTGTAAAATATTTTGTGATATTAAATTGGAGTGGGGTGATGAAGATAACCGAATCGCTGTGTAAAGTAATGCAATCCAAAAGCCAAATAAAATTTTTAAAACCCTCCATATCATACGTGGTATTAGTCAAATGTTTGGGCACCGGGCTATTAATAGGTACAATGAAACCTTCTCTATTTATGACAGAAAAAGAAGTGGCCGTCCACGCAGCGTTGGTACGAAAAAGGCAATCAAAGCAGTAAGGGAAATAATTTGAAGAAATCCTGTCCGAAAGCAAAAGATTTTATTATCGGAGATGAAGACAGGACCTAGAATCATGTCGGGTATTTTAAAAGATGACTTATGACTTGCAGCCCTTAAGTGACGCACAGGTCATGTCCTAACTGATAATTTAAAAAAGAATAGGGTGGTAAAATCGAAAATACTACTTAAGCGGAAAAGCGAAAGGCGGTCACAGAAAATATTTTTTTACGGATGAGACAATTTTTACAATTGAGGAATATTTAAACAAACAAAATGACGTATTTATGCTGAAAGCTCTAAAGAAGCTTCCTAATTAGTCGACAGAGTACAACATGGGCATTATCTGACTTCAGCGATGGTTTGGTCGGGTTTCAGCTATGAAGGAGAGACTGAGTCATATTTTTCTGAAAAGGGTATCAAGACATCGGCACAAGAGTATCAAAATACCATACTTGAGAAAATAGTTAAGCCACTTTATGTTCGATAATCAAGAATGGTTCTTTCAGCAAGACTCGGCGCCGGATCATAAAGCTCGATCCATCTAATCTTGGTTAGAAACAAACGTTCCGGGCTTTAGCTGAAGACTGGCCATCATCTATCTTGATTCACTGGCCTGATCTTAATCCACTGAATAATGATTGATGGTCAGTTCTATAGAGTAAGGCTTGCTGCCATGGTAATTTGGAGTCCCTAAAACAATCCATACGATTTGCACTGATGGATTCTCCCATAGAAAGAGTGCGTGCTGCTATTGATAACTGGTCTAAGCGTTTAAAGGACTTGCAGCCAATGAAGACCACTTCGAATAAGCTTTATTAATAGTAATAAATGTTACGTACAATAACAAAATGTTGTTTTTCTTTGTAACATTAGTTTAAGTATAAGGACAAACATCACGTTCATTGAGTGTATGTATATACCTTATAATGAATAAGATAATTTGAATTTGAATTTGAACAATAT
>DVPD01000345.1:0-11941 GCA_018237605.1 Apyrrothrix (Melanopyge) sp. n. Burns01
ATATACCACTCTATATTATATGGGATAAATAACGTAACTGGTGAAAAGAAATACAGGTGTGATATTTTTATGTTAAAAAAGCACGAAATAATGCTAAGATAACGTTAGGAAGCGCACGATATGATTATACGGCCACCTAGAATGAATTTGTAATTGTACAGGAGAGATCGATGTTTATATGAATATGAGAGACTCGTCAATGTACGTACGAGTGGGGTAATTACAAAATTGTCCGGCGGGAGTCGGTCGGAAAGAAAGCGAACGTTACGCGAGTAAGTCCGCGTGGGAACGCGCGTCCAACCGGTCCGCGCGCCGCAGGGCCTCAGTGGCAGTGTGACACTTGAGATAAGACATTTAAGTCACAATAATTTTCACGTTCCGTTAGTAAGAGATCACATAAGATAAACTACTAAGGACTATCACATTATTGTATCCTACTACATACAGAGAATTTTTGGTAAGTATTCAAATAGTTGTATGATAAACAATGAATAAGATAAGAACCTTTAGTAAATAAAATGATTCTTCAAGAACATGACGGGTCAAAGAATGGAACAATTTGTACTTAAACGTAACATCACTCCTGAGACCATTAGTTCGTTTGAAGAGGTGGGCAGAGAATGGTGATACCATCTCACGTTTCACCAGTTACGTGTACGTCCCATTATAGAATATAATAGGTGGTGAGTCTATTCTCTTACACCAGACACAATTTTAGATTCCGAGCCCCTACTAGAAATTATTAGTAGTGGCTCATAGTGTTTCATACTTATAAAGGTGATTGAATAGTTTAAAGTTGCAGACCCGACAACCCTAGTAGCACCTCTCGGCAAGCGCTCTATCATGGAAACTAATCTCACATTGTTATCGAATGCTCAAAATAACACAACGCCATAAAATAAGACCGGCCGACTGGGAATGTTGTCCGACACGCTATGAAGTAGCTTCATTATTTATTTTATAACATATTATCTTAATACTAAAAGTAAATAAATATGTCCTTGCGCAGGTATTTATTTACTTTTAGTATTTAGATAATGTGTTCAATACGTAGATAATAATAATTATTTCGTTATAGTAAACTGACTGACTGCCTCGTTAGTCGTGTTGGTTGCATGCGCGACTCCTAATCGAGAGGTGCTGGGTTCAAATCCCAAATTATTTATACATATATACATTTTAACATAACATGTAAAGTGTATTTACCCAAGGGTAGAAAGGTAAGTATTAAATATATGTTATATTCAGTATTATTTACATGTATATTGCTCCGTCTTATTACTTTAACCGTTACTCATCGAGAAAAACAAAGTACAGAGGAATAACTATCACCTTATTAATATTAGTATAGGTACTCAATTATGTATCATCCTTCTCGTGGGTAATGAAATCGAATTGTTTCCATAACTCATTTGTGGGATTTATATTTCTTTACAATATTCCCGACATATATGATTTATTTTTTCACTCTATTACACTACTACATTAGGTTACATCGGACGAACAAACGCCTAGTGGCATTCTCTGCCAATCAATTATGGTAATGGTGATAATTAAAGATTTATATGAAAAATGTTATGAATTTTAAATACAGTACTAAACGCGTTTACTAAAATACATGTATAATCAAAGTTATCATAATCAAAATAAGCTCACATAGAGTACAATTGCAGAATTCTAAAATGACGCCTTTGTCCAATCGTTAGCCAGTTAAGCTTACATCGATATTTCATAGCATTTGTGTTTTAATTTTGTTTTATTACTTAGCATTTCAACGACATTTAGAAAATTAATAGCACTAATCTGTTAGATCTGACGTTACAGAAATAAAACCAGCACTTCCACCACCTTCGCCAGCCCTTCTATTTAGAATTGAGGTACCCGTAATTAAGACAATCATCGAACCTAATGTCAAATCGGAATAAATCGATATTAAAAGCTACAAATCAAAACATATTGTTTATTTTTATTGCTACACCTACACTAAACAACGTAAATTACGTTCCGTGTTTCATAATTATTAAGATAAATACGTAAAACACTCGGTACATTAAATGGAAATCTAATAACAGCTAACAAATCACAGGAAACGCTTGCGTTTTCAACGCATTATGCGGTATTATGTGCAAAAACATTGAGTTTACGTTTCTCAATCGAAACTGGGATCAAGGATATTTTATCTTATTAATATATATAGAAGCATACATTAAAACAATTAGTAGAACGATATGGGTAAATAATATCCAATAAAATTTATTTGTTGATCTATAAATCAAGTTTTTCAAGAAAACAAGAAGTGCGGATACTTTAATTGCTACAAAGTTAAATATATTTTTTATTTCTACTTTTTCAAAAGAATGGACAAAATATCTAGCTTCTAAATCTAAACACAGTTTTATTTTCACACACACGTACACATAACTAACGGAGACGTAACTAATGAAATTGGTAAAGTTCGTCTTTCAATTAATCAACTTCTGATTTGTAACGAATCCACAATACGGTTTTGATGGAGATTTAAATCCACTATTATATTAATGAAGAATACATTACAAATCCCATCTGTTCAAAAGTTTTAGGGTAAAACTATGAATATTAACAGAATATTGGCTACATTTCTGTTATAACTAAATTAATATGAAAGATGAGCAAACTGTAAATTAAATTTATTTCAACGTGCTCTAATAATGATATCGGTACTTAATGTAACCTATTTAAAGTAACTTACTCCACTTGTTATTGTTAGGAGATCGCAGTTGTATCACTGTGCTCGTGTTACGTCTGCTTGTGGGCGTCAGTTCGCGACTGCCACGAGGAAGTTGATAAGCGTTCATAACCTGTTCTGACACCTGTTCGACTCGATTGCTCTTTACTGGTCCATCAGGGAACCACAATACTTGTACGTTTCAACACGTGTCTACGATCCCTGCCGAATTTTTCCTCAATATCAATCGAAGCCATTTGAAATAGATTGGAACGATCAATAAAGCAATTTGGGAAGCAAGCGTGTATAAATTTAGATGTGGCCTCGTTTCCCGGTGGCTTGTATAGATATTATTAACTGTATTGACATTATTTATTGTATAGTTATATAATTATAAGACGAGTTCTAGACAAATTTACTTGTACATGAGAATCAAAACTTTGGTTAATTTAAATTTTCTATAAAGTACTATGTTTCTTTCTATGTTCATATACTTCGAAGCAAAACGTGAATAAATAGGTTAAATGCATTTTTTTCCAGTTACTTTTCAAATCGTCTTTTCTGTCTCCTTTTAGGATTGTGATAATGACAACGCAATATGTGGCCCTTTAAACTCGTAAGAGCTAAAATAGAAAAAAAATACCAGTTGGTACGTTTTTTTAGAATTTAACGTTAAGGAATTTGTCCGTTACGCCATTCGATACCTAAGCCTGATCGAACGTCAAATCAATTGTTCAATGCCAATACAAAAGAATTAACCTCACAAGCAACTGAAGCTCTCGACACATATTCGGAACGTATTGTGCACCCATTACATTATTATCATCATCGTGATACCACCAATAGTTTCAAAGTCTAATTGAAGACACAAAATGAGGATCCGTACGTACTAGTTAAATATAAATACGAGTAATATACACCCACCCCTTAAATTATGCTCTCAAACAGTGTAGATAGTTTCAAACCCCTTCTTTTTCCCACTGAAGAGAAATTTACAAAATTACATGCAATAAATTGAGAAAATTTTCTATTTTTTTTTCTAATTCTGTGGTCCTAAATCGTGCTCCATGCTGATTTGGGCGTGTGATGACCACGACTCCCGTTTTGGGCGCAAAATGGCAATGCTTGCCAAGGTGTAACGAGTATATGTAGTTGATAGAATGAGCTGACAATACGTCAGGCGAAATGCATTGTGTGGCTGACATGTTTTACTTGGCGACCTCGAAGCGACGATTAATTAACATAAATGTCAATAACATTAAATACATCGAGACTTCACTAATAAATGTAACAACATACGAAACATTAATTAGGCTTTGATTGTTAGTAAAACAAAAAAAACACTTTTACCATAAAAGCGTACGTGTAGGACTATTAAAAGGAATGAAATATTGTGGCATTTGTGCCGAGGCGAATATACACGGGTGGCGTGGTTGAATCAATACTGTCGGGAGTCAGCCGCGCGGACGTATCAATAAGCATGCGTCATTGTGTCGATATATGCTCTCGTCTGCAATCATGAATCCATATCAGGTTTCCTTTCAGCAAAACATTAAGTCGCAAACCTGCTATAGAAGTTCCATCGTAGGTTATTTATGAAATGGACTATGTAAATGGAATAAAATAGAGCAGGCTAATCAACAGCTGCATAACTACGTGTAGCGTGGCACAGTACAGGTACGCGTAAGTGCTCCCATATCGCATTAACGCCGATATCGCATGGCGTCTGTCGGTCTGAAGCATTAAGTAGCTATTAATGCCAACTAGTGATGTCATGAGATCTCCACTTATATAGGGTTAAATAGGCCTTGTATCTATCCAAAAAAATCATTCCTGGCCTGTAAGTAACCAGTTTATCATCTTTCGACAAGTCTAGATGAAGTATATTAGAAAAAAATTAACAGTCTGAAATGTATAATAATTAGTAATATACTCTGCAACGAATTTCTTATGGTCTTGAATACATAAATAAATGCATTAGTATTAAATACCTATTACCTATTACTAGTTGATATTTTAAAAATTCTTTAATTGTGCACTTCACTAACTGTCTCCTCGTCTTACATAAGCTCTAAGCTGCTCGGCATTAAAGTGTACAAAGCTCTCGCTGATCCGACAGAAAAGACGCAGTGCAGCCGTATGTCATATTGAAAATGAGAAATAAAGATAGAGCTTTGCATATAATAGTTAACTTATGGTTACTTTGCATTTTTCCCTGCTTTGTTATACCAAATATGGTATGTACGTGTACCAACAGGTGTTCAGCCCCAAAACAGAGCATCTTCAGGGATATGAACGCGGCAAGTTCCAATTGCAAAATGAAAACTTCGCTTCGGTCTCGAAGGAGACGAACAATGGTCGAAGCATTGAAACAAAGTGTTTTCAAGAAAAGCGAAAACTTAGTTCTACACACGGTCATACATCCAAGAGTACTCTGTGAAAAACATTTCAAATGTATTCGGTCTCGACAAAAACATTGCAGCATATCTATGAAAAAACAAAACAAAAACAGGGCAATTACATTTATGTTTTCTATACACAACCCACCAGGCCAACGTCAAACTATATGTACTGCAATTTCCACAGACCGAATTCTATTTCGACGGCACAATAAAACGAAATTTGCACAAAGAGTTGCAGGTTTGTTTCACAAACAGGGGTTTCGAAAGTTCGGAAACAGAATACTCCGCGATTTTTCTCTACAAACACGATAGACAGGGAAGCCGCGCGACAATAGCGCGTCGCACAACATGCTCGCACAATATGCAACGTTCACAGTTTAAATTCATCCAAGTAATTTGTGGCCGCCCAGAAAGCATTTCAAAGAGTTTACATTACGAAATTAAATTCAACGCGTAAACAAAAATATTTCATGTACCTTCGTATTTGTAAGGTTCCTTGGAAAAGTTTTCATTTGCCTGTTCAGTTGAAACTTCTTTCGTGATGTAAAGTAATGAAAAATATAATTAACACAGGCAGGTAACTTTTATATATAACAGTGTTATTTTGAAAGTTCTCAAGGGTGATATAGAAATGTAGCTGACAATATGGCTTTTTATTTGAATGTATAGTCTAGTAGAGTCTAGTTTAAACTTTAGCCTCGTCTGACTTTACGAAATTGTGTGCCTTTGTTAGATTAAACATTTCTTACGACTGATATGAAGACAAACATCGTGAGGAAAACATGCATAGAACACATATTCATGTTGTCGAAAAAATGTGTATTCTATCAACCTGTACTTAGAACGTACGATAAACTACTGTCCATCTCTTCTCATTCTGAGGAGAGATCCGTGGGCAGCCACTACAAAAGGGTTGATGGTTGGACCTAAAGAGTGTGATAATATTTAATTGGTACTTCATATTTGCTACTTACAAAACCATGGCACTTGAAACCCTTCATATTTCTCTTTACCACACAATATTTATTTGCATAACAAACGTAACATCACGCCTGTAATCTCTGAAAAGGTGAGTCGAGGAGTCTAGTACACTCTTACGTTTCTACTTACGAGCCTATTGCCATAGACCTTGCACAATTCCAGACTACGACCCACTACTACAAACATAGACTAGAAAATGTCAGTTAAAAATCCGATAGTTCCGACCCGTGATTTGAACCCAGGACTTCTCGATCGACCAACAAGCCGTTCATTAACAGTTATTCCATAATATTATATTTATTACTAATGTAACCTGCAATTGTAAAGAATCTGCTTGTTTTTCTCTAAATTAACCAAAGCCATGCATGCAAGGTTGTATTTCATATTTTAACATTATGCGTAAAAGAGCGGAAAGAGCCAGGAATTCGTATGCCGAAATCAAACAAAACTGTACACGCTTAAAATGTTCACATCATCAGCTAATGCGAGGTAGAATATTAGAGCAAAGATTAATGAAGTGAAAACAGTTAACAACTGTTTACTGCGTTTTGTTTGGATAAACCATTTTGATTTTATGTACATGTAGGGCATAATGACCCTCGAATAATACAAGTTGCCTGCCTGGTTTGAGCAATTAACATCAATGGAGTACATCAATTTTGGATGATCACATTTCAATGTGTACATAAAGCAATAAAAGGTAAAATCCACAGAACACACCGCGTTTAAAATAGACTAAAACAAAGTATGAATCCAACTTAAATCGATCTCTAAATGAGGACAAAAATGTTGGTGTTCCAAATTGTAGAAATGAAAGTCAGAAATAATTCACCTTTTTACACAGATATTTTACTGTGAGTTTAATACAGGATAACATGACGAAATTTTATTACTGATTCATATCGCGTTTGCGTCGAGCGAACATTTTTGATTTTTGGTAAAAAAAAAAAGGTTTTAGTACAAATTCAATATAGGAATATTTAATAGCATATGAAAACTAACCTTTTCTGACTTTGACACGAAGGAATAATGAAGGAAAAAGAAAAAATATTAGGTACATTTAGTAGATGAATGGCAACATTCAGATAAGGTTCCTAAGGGTACTGCAGAAGCGGCATTCGCAATTGGTGCGTCTAATGGATTGCTTTATAATGAAGATCGCAGACAGGGAACAGTATCCTTGCCCACCAATAACTTGTAATTAATAAACGAATTTACCAACTCTTGGTGGGGATAGGCGTATTTCCAAGATAGTTACAATTTATCTATAAATATACAATACCTCTACACTTTTTATACCTGAATCCAAAAGAGTTCATTTAATGGCACAAAAAGATATTGTCTATTACCAGCCAGAAGCAATGGCGAAAAGGACCGTGAATGGTAACTTTTATTTTATGCCAAAAATATTTAACCATGTACTAGCATATGATTTTATAAATAAATAAATGTGAACATCAAAAATAAAGCACGACATTTAAAACTAAATTACTGAAATTGCTACATTTTAATCAGCAATAGAGCTTGAAAACAATTTAAAAAGTTACTATTTTCCCGTAAGTCAGTATTTATGGTCCGATTAATCGACTTGGCTTACCGGGATTTAGCACAAAATATCGTAAAGAGTACCACCATGAATTATTCGATAAATAAAGAGATACATTTTATGTTATCCATCACTATCACAAACCTTACCAGGTTCTGTGTACTTAATAATAGTTGAAGATATTATTTTCTGTATATAAACTGTGAAAAATTCGTGAAATTTTAATAATAACAAATTGCAATAGCAACATTTGTAATTTTCACCGAATATTATTTTTTAATATAATCTCGTCTGTCATTGTCACTCGCACTATGGACGTAGTTTACTGAGATCTGACAAAATTTGTAATAAAAATAGTTATAAAGCCTTACTAAGGAACCCAATTCCTCATATCCCATTTCTGGTCCCAATTGGTCCAGCACCGCTATAACAAAGGTATATCCCTTTCCGTCTCCTTTACAATGAAATGTACTACAGCAAGTAATCAAATATCATAACAATGCAGTAAAGATCAAATAACAACAACCCTTTTTCCACCGGTCGGCTACATGTATTAATTGGTTTAATTGGTCGCTAAATATCACTGTGTCCAAAACTCCCCACCATTCCAGCTATCTCTGTCTCTCTCGCTCTTTTCTATATAAGCAACAAACTCAAAACACAAACCGGCACATAACTATGGTGCTGACGTGAATGAAAACTTATCAGGCAGCAGTGAGTTAGTATGAAGTCCTAATCGTCACTGTGAAGCTAATGAAACCGATTACTCTCTAAACCATTAGCGATAGAATGCATCTGACTACTACTACTGTTTCATGTACAATGGATGAAACAGTAGCCCAACCCCTCACTATTTGAGGCCGATTTTCTAAATGTAATCCTTTGAATAAGTTATGTAAAATGTAATGAAGTTTCGAACAGTATATGACACATTCATATGGGGGCAGCGGCTGGTTAAAGAATGCCATTGTGTGTTAATACACAAAACGCGTCCGTCTGCTTCCGGCCGCGGGAACCTGCCCATGAGCGTAAGATTATCACTACAGATGGCAACGTTTAACTCCATATACACGTAATAAAAATACAAGCAATTTATAAGCATTTCATTTCAAGTTTAGTGAATTAAAATTATTGCTAATAAATGGGACTAATATTTCTTTCATATTTTGAAATGTTTTAACGTGAACTATAAGTAATATTAAAGTTCTAACGTAACAGCTTTGAGGCCTACAAAAATACTAGTATTTATTTATTTTCAATAATGCTATTTATTACGGAGCATTAGGTCAATACAAGGGGTAATCTGAAAGCAATGATAAAAGCTATGTCAAACAACTGTTACGGTTAAAAATATTTTTATTTTTCAACGTAGTCTCCCAAAGGGTCCATACATTTACTCCATCTTTTTTCTAAACCTTGAATTATTTGAAAAAAAAATCCTAACTTGATCCTCTTAAAACGCCTCCATAGCGGCCAAGACCCTGCTATAATGCCTGCCCATATCTCATCTGCCCATAAACCAAACTTTAAACCGTGAAAATAAGTTGAAGCCACTAGAAGGTAGATCGGGAGAATAGGGTGGATGTTCAAGCAATTCGAAGCCTGGTTCTTGAATAGCAGTCATCGCAACTTGAGCTTTGTGAGAGGTTCTCCTGATTAAACAGAACTTTTGGTCGCATTTCAGCCCGCCTTTTTCCTTTAATTGCCTGTCTCTATAATTGTTATTGTGGCTCCTATTTTCAAATATTCCACAATAATAATTCCCTCGGCCTCCCAAAAAAACAAATCATAACCTTCCCCGCGGAACTTGAAACTTTGAATTTCTTCGATAACAAAATCATTTTCCAAGTCATCAAGCCTTGTTAGGTCTAGGAATCAAAATGATGGTTCGTCCATAGTCACAAGTATTGCTAGAAAATTTTCCAGTTTAACCTGGTACATTTCAAGATTAGGTCTTGAAATGTAACCTCGTCTTTTCTTTTGATTCTCGGTTAACATTCTCAGCACAAAACGGGCAGAGACCTTTATCATAGCCAGTTCGTGTTCGCGGATTTGTGAATGCTGCCATATGAGATTCGTGACCTCAATTAAATATCCGATGGTCACTCTTCGGTCTGCCAACACGACATCTTAATTTTTTTTTGAGATTACCTTTTGTGAATGAAGTGGATGGTGGATGTTCAGTTTAAACTCCTTGCACTGGCATGCAATCGTGGAATATGGAGGACCAGAGTCCCACAGTGTTTCCACCAAACCCGCGTGGACGTTTTTAATTGATTTTTTTCGTCTTATTTCATTTTCGTGTTATCTACATCGACTACTAGTATTCAAATTAATGTATCTCCTAGAAATCATGGCTTTTTTATATACATTTTATCCTGTGAACTAGTGAAGATTCAAGGCAGCTAAATATGTTTTATTTAAATGTTTATTTGTAATAGAAATATTCTATTATCATTACTTTTAGATGACCTCGTAAATGCTAATATTCAATTCGCGCAAAGACAATAAGTTATCAATTTCATAGCTAACTTCATAAAGTAATAACGTTGAAATACATACATTATACCTCACATGCAACTTACTGTTTTTTTAACACTGACAAGTTTATTTATCACCAGGAATTATTAAGTATGAATTCAAAGCTACCGTGACTAAAACTTCGTGTCACCCTGGTCGGAAGTCATTGCTTAATGTTGGAATATTATTTTCCCACGACGCTATTTACAACACAATGCGTGTTATTGTCTATGACGCATATTTTTTAAATTTTTGTAGAACAGCAGCAGTATAACATATAGTCAAATAAAGTATGACTACCTAGTTCCTCGACTGGTTGCAAACGAGATTGCAGAAAAGGTGGTCCTGTTTTCGACGTCTGTGTCGAGTAAAGTATTATTGGGTTAAGAGTGTGGATTTTATGCTCGATGAATGACAATAGATAGACCCTCTAATCCATAATGGGACGTAAAACATAACTGGTGAATCATGGGAATGTAATACACTTCTCTGACTTAAGAAAATACAGGCGTGATGTTATGTTAGGTTATTAAAAAGCAATGGTACAAATGATATGTATTGCTAGACAATAAAAGGAATACAAGAAGAAATGAATCAGTAAGAGTTGTTTACGTATACCTAAATAGAAATTCACAGCTTAATGATGACGCTTTCAATTCATGTAAAGTCTTAAGCTCGTCACAATCACAGCTATAATATACACATATTATAACAAGGCGTCATGATATATTACAATATATTTTCTATTGTAGAGCTCTACTGGCCACACACGTAGCTATAGTATTCCTTACGTCGTCAAAATGTGTGAACAGATATAGCAAGGTATAGTTCCGTATAGCTAGAAACATTGTTGCGCAGATAGTGGCCGCAGTGATTTAGATCATAGCAAAGCAAGCGACTGCAATAATTTGCTATAGTATATATATTAGTTCTGACTGTAACGAACTTCAACCAGTGCGCACATATGTTCACGATTAAGCTATTAACAGGATGCTTCGATTTGTTAATTGAAATGTTTGTGCTATATTTTATGCAAAGGAAAAAGCTACAAGTAACCTCTAATACTCTACCACCCATAGCATCTAAAAGCTATCGCCAACAGGATTTTAAGAATAAGACTAACGATGAACTGTGATTTATTTCGGTTATGAAGTTGTTAACAAGATTATTAGTTTGTTAGGTATAACTAATAACACGGCTCAAGAATTGAGTGCGCACAGGAGCTCCATCACTTAGTTCCACCTACTCCGTTTTACCATCGGACGTCTAGACGAACGGCAGGGTACCACCCATTTCTTGTAGACATCCTGCAGAACAGGACGAAACGGTCTACGAAAAAGTGGAATTCCCTACTGGCATCTATTTTTCCCGATTCATACAACCTGGACTTATTCAAGACAATTCTAGGCAAGCGTGCTACATCCCGCTTTCTATCAGGTGGGATGGCAGTCAAACGTGAGCCTATAGCGAAATAAAAAAAATCAAAACTGTCAGTAACATTCGCTCAGATAGTGTCTGTTAGTATGGGTGTGGTTTATTGACTACTGTTAGTACCTAACTGCTAGTGCCTGCTAGTAATCGTCAACCCGACACTTCATACCGAATGTTTCATGTTTTATAATTGCTTCACGGCAAAAATAGGTGGATATCGTGGTGTGTACTGGCAATAGAAAATACCTTTTAAAAACTTGCTCGGAAAGTACATATACATATACATATCCTCACGCCAGCTCCCTTACGGGGTAGGCAGAGAGCACGGAGTGCCAAACATGTCTATCCTTACAGACC
>DVPD01000346.1:0-11934 GCA_018237605.1 Apyrrothrix (Melanopyge) sp. n. Burns01
GTGTACTACACTCGTCTGTCTACCTCTTCGGGGATTACAGGCGCGATGTTACGTTTGAAATAAACCTGTGCATTATGCACAGTTTTCAATAACATTTTAAATCTTCTTCTCGTGAAAAACTTCACCCAGAGGTATCGTTAGAGCCGTTTTCAAGGAAACAACTTTATTTGTATAAAAAAAGTTCGATTAGGTTAGGTAACAAATATTATCATCACAGCGAAGCTCGGCCGCCCAGCTAGTGTTTCATAAAGACACACGTATAGAATTTTTTCTTTCTCATTATATTCACTACAATACGGCGTACATTCAAGAAACAGTGAAAACATTATGCATTGCGAAAAACTTATGCATTGCTGCATAAGTTTTTCGCAATAGTAGCCTAGGGCCCATATTTTATCCTGGGAGTTATGGGTTCAAATCCTGACATGCATATCTTTCTTAACAAAGCTATTTACCTCTTTACAAAATGTGCATTTTAAGATGAAATTTCATTTGCTGTGACGGTGAAGGGAAACACCGTGACAAAACCTTAGAGTTTTCTGTAATGTTCTTTAAGGCCAGCTAAGTCCGCCAATTCTTACTTGGCTAGTGTGGCATACTATAGCTCTAAACTTTCTCATAGAAAAGGAGGTTCGTGCTCAAGAATAGAATAGTAAAAGGTCTGACGATGACAATGATGATGCTAATGGCGTAAATCATTGTAGGTAACACAATTATACCCTTCATGTACCATGCTTTAATGGAGAAGTATATAAACACGGAACTTTTATTATAACGTATCGTATAGCATCCGTTACTGTAGAGTAAACTCACGGGAATACTATTAATTACAGGTCGGTGGTACTCACGGTATTTCCACATTTCGTATATACCTAAAACGGTACCACGACACATGAAATGTACTATTTCTTCATACATTACAATCCGGTAATTGTTACGAGTAACAATAAAGGTAACAAAGTAAGAAACTACAGCCATATCAACACCATATGAACAAATGTCTCTATTTACAGCAATTTGATGTAACTTAACATTCCGCAGTCGTATAAAACTAATCCCCGCAGCTTACACATAGCTCTCCCATCGCTCCTGCTTAGCCGCTAACCACAATAAATACGGATTACGTTCCGGTGTAAGTAGCCGTAATTTTTCTATATTCCCTCGTTTCTGGATTAAAAGCGTGTGTACATGGATTAACTCGCTTTTAGTATAGCTTAAGATGAAAGATGAAAAATCAATCCTTGCACCAACGTCGATGTAGGTCGATGAAAATATTGTGACAGGATAAGTAAACATTTTATTTAGTATGTCAATACACGGGAATATGTTATACGGGAACTTCAGTTGATTCGAGTTGATGTAATAAATTAAAAAAAGCAAAAAAAAAATTAAAGATCAATGTATTCATTCAAAGGATTCAAAGGCTCTATCTCTGATGTTAGTATGGATCACAAACAATTTGTAAAGTTAAGCACGAGCAAACACGATCGACTTGAATAACTTGAATGAGTGACTGGTACTGGGCACATTTTTTCGGGTATGTACATATTTCGTAGGGTAGATTAAGGAGTAGCTTCTTGATCGTTACTAATAATCTAACTTTTCTTCTAAAAATTCTAATGTTCAATCTTCTAGGACGGCATAAAATTTTCAAACCATGGACTGATATTTCAATTGGAGTTGGAGAAAAGCGGCGCAGTAAACATTGCATCTTTAAGAGTTACTCAAAGACCCACTATTCGATTGCGTAACAAGACACAGGAGACAACAAGGAGACAAGAAGAAGAAAGAACTTATCGTCATAATAGAAGATAATGAAATAACCTATACCTAACTATTGGAAAACTAGTGAACCAAAAAATAGACAAACAGAGAAGGGAATAGCTATTGCAAGTTGTTTCACAAATGATAACATCGAAAAAAAAGTACAGATTGAGAAGATTAGCAAATTGAGAGAAAGACAAAAATGTTTACTTGTTTATACTGTAGATCTATAGAAAGAAACAATATATCTTCCATTACCACAAGGTATATCTGCGTAAAAAATAACACATAGTAAATAATAAAGCACGGGCTATCCGCATTAATTTGCGGGCAAACTAAGCAACAACGCAATATTACGAACAAAACAATAACCAACAATATCAATGTACGCAACATAGCTATCAAACGTTGGCTAAGATCGTTCCCCAGCTCTTCACGCCCATCGATCCTGCTTAGCCGCTAAACACAATAAATACGGATTATGTCGCGGTGTAAGCAGAGGTGATTTTTCTATATTTCCTCAGTTTCGCGCGTAAGTCCTATTATGTCGTTCCCGACCTTAACGGATACAAAGGCTGCTCAAGGTGTCCTTATTCGTCCTCCTTTATTAGAGTGAACCTCTGTTCTCCAAAGGGGAATTAATTTTATTGTAATTCTCAACGCAGTCGAGCCAATGTTTACGTGAATGTACGTGTACAATTTGCCATTTGCAAAATTAAAATAATGCATCCAATACTAGACGAGGGTATTGGTGTAGGTTCAAGTGATCTCCGAGGGCAACACGAGTTGAGCAGTGAGGCATCAAAAGGTTCGCGGCATTATTTCGGCGGCGTTGTTTCGGTATTATCGCTATTTTGGATGAAGGTCACAAGAAAGCAGAAAATAAAATTTACTTATATACCCGTTCGGGAAGTTAGCGATAATATGAAGACCAGCGGTTGTTAAACTTAAATGACTAGGGGTTCCTAAGCATACACTCAAAGTGAAACAAAAATTTATAATGGCAGCTGCACGGGACGGTATGTTTATTATAAAGCTGTCTGCGATCGCAGTCTATAGTCAACGAAATTGCTATATTTACACAATGGACCACGCATGCCTAAAAAATTGTTATAAATTGTTGTTTTGAAAAGTCATAGATTACATGAGTATTAATTGTAAGCGAAAGTTGGCCTCGTAATCACGGGACATGTGTACTCTTTTTTTATAAGTGTTCTCTTTTTTTATCAACATATATAATGATAAAAATATCTGGCTACTCCTTCATCGTTTTTCACTTTACCCTTAATATATTATTCTTGCACCAGCTACTTACAAGTTATGATGTATTATGATTAATGTGGATGGGAGCAATACTTCAAGTGAATGGCTAACCAGTGATAAAGTTCGATCGTTTCCGCTTCCATTGTTATCAGAATGGTGAATATAACGTTAGTTGACGTTAGTGTATTAATTAATGGTAGTTTATTTTGTATGCCCTTATCACAGAAAGAAAACGACTCTTTCTGTGATAAGACACGTGTCCAACAGTGAAACGATAATATGTAAAGTTTGATGATAATGATGACTTAGAAACTTACAAATAAAAACACTAATGCTGTCTTCTTTCACATTTAATCCAGTAACATTTATGGCCCTAAAAGTAATCGTTACAATGCAGTGACAGAATCGGCATAAATATTTATACATTTTAACTTATGGTGAATAATGTACCAGCATTTGCTAAGAGCGACTCATAGAGTCACAGATTAACGCACTCGCTTAGACAGCTTCGCGCGATGTTTTTTTTGTATTTTCCTATTAAAATATAATAAGAATAACGAAAATATATTTCCATCGATTTTGATATTTTTTTAACTCGTAACAAGTACAAGTTTAATAAATATTGAAAACTTTCTGTGTTATTATATCTTGTTCTTATTCTTTTTTAATTTCAATTTTGTACATTTAACGATAGAAAGTTTTCCTTTAATTCTTGTTCCGAACAAATTTTGTTACATTTTATAAAACTAACAGCACGAAAAGGTAGTACCTAGAATTCAGTACATCGTAGTCCCAGAACAATCCTGCACATGGTTTGTGCGCCGAATACTAAGTATACGCTTTGTGTGCTTTTAAACTCAATATTTATTATGGTGAGTTATTCGTCTTCATTTGAGGTCAATCTGGGTAGAATTTCGGCTTTGTTTACTGATAAAACGATACGAATGGTTAATTTCAGTGTTAATAATGCCAATGTTTATATATACTGCGACATTAATGAGAGCAGCCTAAATGACTTAATTAATAAATCTTAAATTATTTCACTGCCTCGTTGATTGTGTTGATTGCGAGTGCTACTGCCGATCGAGAGGAACTGGGTTCGAATCTCGGGTCGGATATTACTGGATTTTTCTTAGATTTCTAGTAAAAATTTCTAATAGTGGCTCGGAGTCTGGATTTGCTGCCGGTGCAATAAACTCACCACCTATTATACATTGGGACGTAAACGTGGGTGTGTACTACACTCCTCTGGCTACATCTTCGGAGATTATAGGCTAGATGTTACGTTTGAATTAATTAAATTCTTGATCAAATAAATCAAGTTCTAACTAATGCGGGAATTAGAAGTCTACGTAAGCGGTGTGCATTTTTGAAGAGAGTTATGAATGTGGAAGAAACACGGCAGGTCTGTAAAGGTAGAAATCCTTGGGAATCCGTGCTCTGCCTACCCTTATGGGAACTGGCGTATGTATGGATATATAGACTAAATTACGAGGGTAGTATAAATGTATTTCGTATTATCGTAAAAAAATACGATTTTGTCTAAATGTTTATATTTTCATTTTTATATAAAATACGCAAGAAAACGTTATAAAGTAAAATATAAAATAAATACCATTATGACTATGGTTTTGCTATAAATCTTCTATTCGGAAAATCCAAAATCACATAGAGGGTTAGTTATAACAACCTATGATAAAAGTAACATTACAAACTCAACGGATTTTTTGTTTCGTTTATAAAAAGTATCAAAGCATTGGATTAATCGAATCCATCCATTAGAAATGTTGATATATTATAGGTCTTAGTCAGAGGATTATCAGAAACGTGACAGCGAATAGCAATATATAATTACTGAAATAACCAAACCTATTGACTAAAGAATGTGTTTAAATCTTGAGAGGGTCGTAATGTTTCAAAACATTTGTTTTCGGTCAAGTACTTAATATTATTGTTTTTTTAAATACAATAAGCAATTTATTTTATTTATTTACTTGTTTGTTTGTTTATTTATTTATTTATTTCGAATCACCAACATAAGATACAGCGTGGTATTTCAAGAAGATACATTTAAGAGATCTTAAGCTAACTGTTCTTACAATTACAGGCGATACCATCTTGCATAATGTAATAAATTATATATAAAATGAACATAGAGAAAAATAATAAGTATGTACAGAATTTACTTAAACTACAGATACGTCAATTTTATTGAGCTTGTCAGACACTGCGGAGCAATTAACATTATACATGACTGCCTTTTTATTGTTTACGGGGGGAAACCTTCAAACTCGGTACCCTGGGGGAGATATCGGGTTATGTGGGACTTTTACCTAACTACAACCCCCTCGGTGGCCTTCCTCGGTGCTACTAGGAGGACTCCGGGATCTCCAGAGGATCGCACCGGTGCCCTCCTAGCACGACGCCCCTAAGGGCTCGACGCTTGGGAGAGAAATAATGCCACAACTCAGGCCTTCCGATTCTCACGACAATATTTCCTAGTAGAAATTACTGTCTGTACACTCATACTGTCGTCCTTACCGGGATTGCTAACTAAAGCGGTTCGAACTCCCACTCTGGCCGCTTACAGCCCCGAAGCCTCCTTTTAGTCGCCTCATACGACAGGCCGAAGATACCGTAGCTCGTATTCTGGTCCGGAGCTACAGGGACATACATATATGACGGAACTTCTTGGTCTTGTGGGTTACAAGCGCGACTGCCTATCGAGAGGTCTGGGTTGAAATCCCTAGTCAGGTACTGTTGGAATTTTCTAACTTCGATTTTCTAGCAAAAAATTCTAGTAGTGGCTCCAAGTCGGAATTTGTGACCGGTGTAAGGCAGTAGGCGCATCATCTATTTCATATTGGCACGTAAACATAACTGGTTTAACGTGGAAGCGTACTACACTCCTTTGCCTACCGCTTCTTGGATTACAGGCGAGATGTTACGTAACTACCATTATGTATTTAATTTATCATGGTTGTAGGTCTAGTCAGACTTAAGATAAGTTCTTAAGAAAAGAGCTTAGGATATTGTTGACTATATATTATCACATATGGATTATAAATATGGCCAGAGCTGAAAATATGTTAAACCACAATGGTAAAGGACAAAAAGACCGACATCAAACGTACACAGACGAACCATATAACACAAAGTAAACGTGCAGGTACAAAAAAATTCACGTCGAGTACCGTGAGCGCATTTCGTTCCGTACACTCGTTCGCTCACAAAAGTGCAGCCCCGGGCGCAATTTCTGTAATTTCGACGGCATTTTGTTTACGAAACGCGATATTAGCTTCCAGATACGAGACGGCAGTAGTATTTATTCAAGTTGTATCATAGAAATGTACAACTTCGCAGAATGGAAACTACGACCGAAACTTCACTACGCTATCTCTTCACCTCAGTAAATAGTATGTAAGGATTTTTTCATGAAGTTTTGAACCCGCAGCTGAATTTAATTCTGCATTCGTTATGAGTTTCATTTAATCATCGGATCATTTAATGTCTGTTAATCGTTACGCGTAAAGCGCAATTATGGAATTATCAATGGTAAAATGATTTTTATTGGATATCAGTTATTGCGATTACTATCAGTATAACGTCACCATCTTCAATAATTCTTTTATCCTTTCAATGTTGGACACCAGTTTCTTTTGGAAATAAAAAGTATTAGGATTGCCTACCACGCTGACCAATTGCAGATTGGAATTGTAATAGCAAAACCTTCAACCCTCTATCTGAGTGCCGCGTTGTCGTGTCAGTTGCAAGCGCCACTGCCGATCGAGAGATCCTGGGCTTAAATCCCGGATCGGGTACTATTAGAATTTTCTAACTACGATTTTCTAGTGGAAATTTCTAGTAGTGGCTTGGAGTCTGGATTTGTGTCTGATGTATGGCAATAGACTCACCACCTATTCCATAATGGTACGTAAAAGTAAGTGGTGAAATGTGAGAGTGTACTACACTCCTCTGCCTACCTCTTCGGGGATTACAGTTGTGATATTACGTGCTTTAAATAGTTTAATAGTAAGACTAGGCAATCGAATTTAAAATATCAAGGATATGCTGAACAAACGCATAAAGACCGTGGGTATCCCAAAACTGTCACTAAAAGTTAAACGCGTCTATGATTTACAGTAAATTGTAATTACTTTTTAGACTGCTATCACTATTACCTCCATAAAGCATCAAATGTACTGCGTATCTCTAATTCTACACAGACACATTCATACAAATAAAGTAAAAGATCTATCTAATGTTACTGTCGGATATTTAATCCAAAAGCATTCATATAACTTTCATACACACATCATACATAATACATGCATCCCTCAAAGGCGAACTACAAATGAAAATATCTGAATTCAAAGCAAAAGCAATGTATATTATTTTGACTGAAGTGTACGACGCATTGAAAAATATTCTCCCATTTATACATACATATACATATATCTGTTTGAAGAAGTGTTTTTTATGAGAAAAGATCGTGTATCATTGAATATATCATGTGACCTTTCCGGTTATGAATAATAAAGTGTTTGTAAGTGAATATGTTGTTTTTTCCACACTTGATAATTTTTTCATTTTATAATACATACAGTATGTTGATACTTTGAGAAAAACAGCGTTGTTGCAGTACAAGTATTATTAAATTTAACATTACTTGATAATATCATTGAAATAACATTTAAAATTACTTGACTGACATGACTGCGTCTTTGGTCGATTGGTTGCGAGCGTGACTGCCTATTGAGAGGTCCGGCGTCAAATCCCGGATCGGATTTTATCTAACTAGAATATCTAGTTAAAATATCTTGTAGTGGCTCGGAGTCTGCATTTGTGCCCGGTGTATGGCAATAGACTCGCCACCTATTTCATAATGGGACGTAAACGTAATTGGTGAAACTTGGGAGTGCGCTACACTCCTCTGTCTAACTCTGCACGGACTACAGGCGTGATGTTACCTTGATTCTATTAATTATCTTGTGCTATAGAACATAGTGTAAGGAAACCTACAAATCTAAGAATTGTCCATAATGCCCTATAAGTTAGTAATGTCTACCAATCTGGGTTTGGCCAGCGTGACTCATTATGTCCTTAACCTGGATCTGTTTTCAACAAGTGCAACGATAAGGCGTTCATGATTATGACGACGGAAAGTTCTCTCAACTATTACGATATTGTATATCATGTTCAAAACTTTAATCATATATATCATAATATACACCATTAATGTATTAAACATTATGTACAATAATTAAAGTATAACACATTTCTCTTAATACAATTCGCGACTAAATAGTATGTAAACCTGCAAATAAATAGCCTGTATTCTACAATAAGGCATATTTGCATTTAAATACTTTTTCTTAGAAACACTTTTGCATTATACAGTTTGTATTCGCAAGAGATAAAAATATATTCATATTACTCAGATAAAAGTAGGAACTACCTCAAACATTAGGACGCTGCCATATTACACCGCGAACATTAAAAATATATTAACCAATTTTGCAGCATTACTTATTGAGTAAATGCAAATGTAACTGAAAATACGACAAATTCGATAGTTTATGGCCTTGTGACCAATTTTTAATTATTTATTTTACAGTGTTCATTTAATCGAGTTATTTAAACGTTGAGTTTATTCACATTTATTATTATTTAGTTTATGTTTATTTGAGATTGCACCGAATTGGCCCACTTCCATAATACCTGTTTGTTTCCCCCCCAAAGGCACTGCTTTGTAAACATCATATGAACTCCTCCATCCATCAAATGAACTCCTCCTGAATCTGACTATTTATACTGTTAATAGGTTCTGTTACCACTTTTTACACAAATAACTAACAAAATATATTTTACTGAAATCCACAATAAATAATTAGTAACTGTGTTGATTTTACACTAGCGCTTACAAACATATATTCGACACTTTTCTAAGCTTTGATGTATAAATCACGTAATAAAATGAAGCTAATTAAAAAATAAAACTACGATGTGTTATTTTCAATTAAAATGCAGTCCTAATGTGGTTGGTGCCTAACTATGACCAAGCTACTACCGCCGCTGTGTGCAGCAGTAAAAATGCAATTCTGCCTCATTCACCTCCTTTACAAGCCTCTTATGAGATACAATATGTGTAATGAAAATATAAGTATAGCTGCCTTCATGTTTGTAGCAATGAGAATTTATGCTGTAAATTTACTCTACAAATGTAGAGTCCTAAACTTTTAATTAGTTTGGCTTTCAGGATATATTCTGTTAAGATAAGATGTGTTCTTGTCACTATATTTCAGACTTGTTCCGCGACACAGAACGACAAAATTAATTTTTGGGTCTTCACACATGGCGCCATACCAGGAATATTTGTACTAATGCGGTCAAATTTAATGTTTTAACGGACCAACTAAATGCCTTGTACCAAGAGCCATTAAAGCTATTATTTTATTTATTAACTATAAAAAATATAAGTAAGGTTCACAGAACTCATTTAAATAATGGAGTTGAAAGTTGTTGCGGATGTATCAATTAGAATAATCATTACGATATCCTAATAAATTATCTTAAATAATAACGGGCACTTTACACTTTACACTTTCATTGCGATAATCCCCTACGAAGAAGCCTATGTCCAGCAATGATCATGACGATGATGATGATGATGGTAGTGGTGGTGACGATGATGATGGTGGTGGTGGAGGTGATGATGGTGGTGGTGGTGGTGGAGGTGATGATGGTGATGGTGATGATGATGATAATGATGGTGGTGGTGATGCTTTTGATGATGATGATGATGATGATGATGGAGAGGGAGAGGGAGAGGGAGAGGGTGAACATGTGATACGAGTTATTTTTAACATAGAAATTTAAGAACAATCCCGAAACCGTTCGGAAAATAGCAAGCCAGTGAGGCATAAGGAACGTCCGAGTGCGTAATGGGAGACAGTTTGGGATATAAATTCATTTTACGACCCCATAGCATAGCTCGGGATATGAGAACCGGTGATTGATTGTACAGGGAATTGAGATATTGTTGAGCTTGGTAAAATTATCCTTGTTATAACATCAATATTATGCCCTGTGACATAAATGTATGTAATGAAATATTGACATAGATTGAACAGTTAGTTATAGATATAGTTATTTCTGAACTGAAGTTATAATTCAGTTATACCTAAGAAAGACCCTTATTTTATTTTATAAATATTTATTTAGTTTAGTTATTTTATATATAGACCCTTATTTTATTTTATAAATATTTATTTAGTTTAGTTATTTTATATATATTTTGCAAAACAAAATTTTTTGTATTCTAAGCACTGAGAGCATGTCCTTGATGTTATTGAATTGACAACGTACATATTTAAGCGAAAAATTGTATTTTTTTTTTAAGTTATATAGATTTGATTATAATAATATTTGGGGACGTCACTACACACGGCCATCTGAATCCAAAGTAAGCAACAAGAGAGCTTGTGTTATGGTAATTAGACGCCTAAAAGAGTGTAATATATAAATTTCTGCATATGTATCCTCGTTGGTCGAGTGGTTGCGAGTGCGACTGCCGATCGAGAGGTTCGAATCCCGGCTCGGGTACTATTGGATTTTTCTAACCAGAACTTCTACTTAAAATTCCTATTAGAGGCTCACCACTTATTCCATGATGAGACTTAAACGTAACTTGTATAACGTGGGAGTACTCTTCTACCTACCTCTTTAAGGATTAGAGGCGTGATGTTAAGTTTTTTTCGTTCTAAATATGTTCTTATGTACATATTTTTTTACTTACAAATACTCATGCTTATCATGTACATATTTATCCTGGGTAGGAATGGACTGATTCATTAATCAAGGTCATTAACCACCGGGAATACAGGCGAATAAATAAATTTACTTGTATTTCGATTAAAGGAATCTTTATTTCTCATAAGACATACACGAGTCGCTTAGAATGAGATACTTAAAAGAAAGAAAAGGAATATATTTGTGTTCAATGTGTATATGTACGTGTGTGCGTGCATGTGCGTACGCGTGTTTGTGCGTGAGGGAGCTTGCGCGTGTTTGTAAGTGTGCACATGTAATTTTGTATGACTGTATATATGTACGCGCGTATGAGTGGCGGCGTGTTTATAAAGGTGTGTGTGTGTGTGTGTGTGTGCAAGAACCTGCGTGCGCGTGTCTATGTAAACGTCTTCGATACAAGATGTTTTTGTACTGCATGCAAAAACTTTCCTTAGCCACTTGGTGGTCCCATTTTAATTAGGGCTTATTTTGTTTCATCATCATCCGATCCGTTAACGGTCGTCCACCGTTGGCCACTAGCCGCCTGAAACTGGCATTAATCGCAATATCTTGTTTTTTAATTAAAATTTTCCTCAATATCTCCTATTTATTCATGAGATGGCCTTTACCAATTCATTCTGCTAATTTGGAGAACAATATTTTATTACCTATTCTGTTGACGCAACCTTTTTGAGTCCGACTGCAGGGCGCAAGGTGTGGAAGTGCGTATCGTAATTCACCATGTAGCCCCAGTGCTAATTTGTGCTTACAAGTATATTGTTACAGATTATGGAAAACCTTTAAAAACTTCAATACGAAATTATTTATTCATTCTTTTTAAACTCAATGTATTTATAATCTACTTAGCCGCCCCCGAAAAGAATTCACGGCAAGGAACTGGGGTAATATTTTATTTACCTCCATTAAAGGAGGTTGCAGATAGCGGAGGGTAACGACACAATTTACGTGACGTTGCCACAATTCGACTGTTTTACGACCTACCCGCAGTTTAAGTCGCGATTTATTTTTTAATTATATTGCTTCTGCGTGATTTTCACACAGATAACGAAATAATTTATTGTCTTTTCTTTCTTTGTCTTTCAGTATATGTACTCA
>DVPD01000347.1:0-11918 GCA_018237605.1 Apyrrothrix (Melanopyge) sp. n. Burns01
AGAGATCTAATAGATGAGATTTGACTCGACCCCCTCCCCCCCTTAAACACCTCACGTAATTTATGGACGCCCCCTAAGTGATATATCATTTCAGTAACGTCCTTTGTGAATAGAAATAAGTGATATATCATAATAGAAATAAGTGATATTTTCCTTTCTAAGAAATTCAAATAATGTTTAAATATATGTTTATGTATTTGTCTCTAAAACCAATAATTTGTATATATGTTTGTTTCTAATTTCTGTCGATCTACCATCTTGGAATTTATTTACTTCGATTTATTTTATTCATTCTATTTATTTTCATCGTAACCGCTCAATGAAATCGTTTCAGTTAATTTACCCATTCCCTCCCACACCTTCGTATCATACGTTGTATAATGGAAAGGGCGAAAAACAAATATTTCAGGGTGTTTAATTTCAAAATGGCATAATACTCTAAATGACCCGTTCGTCCCTTTGTACTCATCATTTTGATTGGTTTCATAAAAAGGTATACCTTATTTTCAATGCTTACAGGACATTTGTTGAAATTAATGTCAGCGCAATAATGTTTCAATTTTAATTAATTTTTTTTCTTATTTGCAGGAGGAACTGGAAACGCTCCGGGCCAAAATGGAAAAAGTCGAAACCGAACGCACGCATTACAAAAACGAGGCGGAGAAATTTGAAACTAAGGTAAGCATATGACAAGTTTTAAAATTGCGTGAATTCGCAGAATTAGTTAATCAGGATTTGTTTCAACTAAGATATTTCCAACCGTATTGAAACGTCTAAATACTTGACTGACTCGTTTGTTCAGTGGTTATTGAAACTACCTGCTGAGGTGGAGGTCGTAGGTTCGATTTCCACTGGAGATAAATATTATTTATCTAATGAGAAATAGTATTTGCGCTTTGTCTGAGTGTTTAACAAAAGTAATCAAATCAAATAAGAAATTTAATCACCCGTCAGGTCACCAGGCCGTACTTTGGCTCAGATCGCCGTGTGTGAAGTGGTCTCATATTAATGTTATTTGTTATTTATTAATATAATCCAGTTTTATGTAACAAAACCTAAAAAAATGAACATCGCGGCTGTAATCTCCGAAGAAGTAGGTAGTGTAGTGCAGTACATACCCATGTTTCACCAGTTCTGTTTACGTCCCATCATGAAATAGGTGGTGAGCCTATTGCCATACATCGAGCAAACATCCAGAGTCGAATATTCTAGACATCGAGACACTACTAGAAAATCTAGGTTAGAAAATCCAATTGTACCCGACCCGGGCATCGAACCCAGGACCTCTCGATCATCGGTCGCGCTCACAAAAACTTTACAGACGAGGCATTTACATGTGTTATTACAATACATTTATTTACGTTTATCTTAAGTACCTGTTCATTAGAATTGTTTTAACATGTTGCTCACACATTTTACCACATTTAACAAAGCGCATAATCATACCTACCAAGGTAGGTCATTGACGCATCGACATGTTTTTTTTTGTATAAATTTTTTCGTATCAACAACAGGTTTTCGATTCAATATCAGGTTTGATTTCAATATCGCAATAATGGTTAATGATGTATTGATGTGGTGATTCATTGGCGAATATAGACGGCGGCTCACCAGGAAGCCAGTTAGGTTAGCGCATAGGTTTCTTAAACCAGCGGGTCGGTTGACAAGCGGGCTCGCCGCTCGCCAACGCACGCGACATTGGATCAACCGCTTTAATAGTCAGCGAGTCGAATCCCGCTCCGAGGAGACGCAGCCCCGTCCGGTCGGACCGGACGACGACTGTAACAATAATGGTGCTTATTAAAAACCGACAAAAACGTGTTTTCTCCCAGCGCATGTTAATCAATCGCTCTTCACATTAAACTCCGCGGCTAGTTCGTACGGTTTAAAAAGTGGTTGGTGAGACAAACGAAGATGTGACTTACTGACCACAAGTATGTCTATGGTGGTATTTAATCTAGTCAAGTATGCTTAAAATATTTCACAATTACAGCATTACATACAGAGGTCTAGCGTTATATTTGCCTATACATATGTACATAGCTCTAATTTGTTTTTTCATAGTTCAATAAATGGCAGTCAAATTTATTCATTATACATTAAAAACACATTTGATGTTTGTAGAATCAAATTGGAAATCGCTCCCTTTAATATAATATATCAAAATGTGCAAACCTTCCAGTGTTCAATTTTTTTTTGTGTTAGCTTAGCAGATCTAATCTAATCATAGTCGAAACAATGCATTGCCATCTTGCATTAATATCTTTTTTAAGTGAAGAGAGTAAGCACACTAGCATGCATCAGTCGCAAGTGGCCGCTACCGCCCCATACCTGCACACAATCTCAAATAGGACTCGAGTCGGTGTCTACGACGTCATTCACACTTACAGAGTAGGCAGAATTTCCATAATTTAAAAAAACCAGCGTAACATCACGCCTGTAATCCCCCAAGAGGCAGGCATAGGAATGTAGCACACTCCCGCGTTTCACCAATTACGTTTACGTACAATGTATAATGCCCCACTATAATTAATAATTTCGACCGCCTCGTTGGTCGTGTTGGTTGTAGGCCGACTGTCGATCGAAAGGTCCCGGGTTAAAATCCCGGGTCGAGTACTAATGGATTATTCTAAAAATTAGAATTTACGACTATAAATTCTAATTTCCGAGTTTGGATTAGTGCCTGATGTATGGCAATAGGCTTCCCACCTATTCCATATTGGGATTAAGGCTAAAGATATTTAGCATTCGGTGCCATATGTTCACCCCGTAGAAAAAAATGGCAATATATCTTTTCATTTGGATACACCTCATGACTCCTGAAAATGTTGAAGTGAACAATAAGTGTACTTTTTAGGATTTTACTTGGGAACACGATTGTATCTCTGTTTACTTACATTACGCCATCTAGCGTGCCGCGCATACATTAAAATACATTTACTTCATTTATATCTAAACCCGCTCATAGATGTCACTAGTGTACACTGTGTTTATACCCAAACCGATTGTGTTTGTCCCTGTTTTTTCTTTTCAGATCTGGTAGCAAAATTGCAATTTATTTGAAATCTTCGAGAAAATCAGAAAAAGATCTACAGATCTTTCAAAATCAGATGGCTCGCCTACTCTATATATAATATTTTTATATTTATTTGTCGAATTTGTCATTTCAATATCATTAGACATTTACAAGTCACATTTTATTCAAAATAGCATAGTTCGTTGCAAACTAGATTTTCAAATCAGTTTTTTTGTGTTTTTGATTTTAAATAATTCCATTAAGTAATTCCGAATGACAATAAATGAGGCACAATAAATGAGGCAACAATTTTAAAAGTGAAATAGAGTGGTGCTAGGATTCGACGAACGAATTTGAAGGTTGAATTTGTTCATCTAAGCGCTACTATGACAGTAAGTAGAGATTGTATTCCATATACTCGTATGTACAGGATACTTCTCTTAGAGTTAATACAAAGGAAATTTACGCTCAATTAGCAGAGACAGCTCCAATGTAGCAGCATGCGGTACAACCTAACATTCAACTGCCTCACTGATTTTATAATACTAGCTACAGATTAGAATTAACTAAGCTTTCGTACAGAATAGCGGCTAGCCGCCGGAGCGTGCGGACGTGCGGTTGGCGACTAGATAAAAGTATTGCTCTATTTTTATTATCTCTAACTAGGAAACGTCCATAAATACCGCCCGACAGTAACTAGACCAGAGCCGCGCATATTCAAAACTGTAGTCAAATTGATAGAGTTCTAATCGGAATGACACGTGCCATCACGTCACATACACAAAAATACGAACTCTATAATTATATTTACATAAATAAAAAAACATATGTTTGGTTTTGTATTGTTGTAAACGAGAACAATGCGATTGTGTGACAGAAGCGAAGAAGATTAATTAAAACCATATAATATTATAAAAATATCCGCGAGGCTCTAACTGTGCGCTATTTTTAAAATCACCCAATACGGTCAAGACCAGTTGATCCAGTTATGTGATATGTCCCCGGAGTGTCGATTCTTGAATCCATTTTAAAGCCAGTGATATCTACAGCACCAAGCACTCTGACATTCATAAACGCTCCGTACAGATGTTCCAGCTGTACATGTTTTTATCCCTCGCTATAGTATTTGTATATCATAAATGTGACCGAGACCAATTTTGAGGTAGTTAAAATGTGCAGGTTGGTCCAAAACGAGGTTTAAAACAAGAATGAAATTAAAGAATGTTTTATAACAAATTCAAAAACTTTCAAAATAAAAAAAAATATTTTATTGAACTTGTGAAACGTGGAAGTGAACTACACACTTCTGCGTACCTCTTCGGAGATTACATGCATGATGTTGTTATTTTTGTTGTTACTGATTTGGAATTGTTACAAAAGTGTATGAAATTCAAAAAATAACGCTGCTTTTTGTCATATCAAAATAAAAAGTTTACGTTTTCATAAATAAAATAAATGCCAATGATTAAATTGTCAATTGAATTGTCAATGAAAGCAAAGAATGAAAGAATTGAGTTGACGAAGTGTTGTTAATAATTATGGTACTTAACGATTAAAACATGACGAGATTAGAGAGGAAATAATAGTAAAAATTCTTAACGTAACATCACGCCTGTAATCCTCGAAGAGGTAGGCATAGGAGTGTAGTACACTCCTACGTTTCACCAGTTACGTTTACGTCCCAAAATGGAATAGGTGGTGAGTCTATTTCCATACATCGGGCACTAATCCAGACTCCGAGCCACTACTAAAAATCCTTCATATGGAAAATAAAGGCGAGATTTGACTTACATGATATATGAAAATATACTTCTTGTTGTTAGTTTTTACGAGTATTGGATATGAGAAAGAGTTACTGTTCGCATTTCTTCACCAATAGATCGACGTTAATTTTGTCCATAGTTAATGTAAGCGACATGAAGCGAGGTACTCTTTAAACTCATTCTGTTTACAAACTGAGACCAGAGTAAATGATTCGTTCGTTCAGATAATTTCTCTCTAAAGCAAGTAGTTACTGCTTCGTAAAGCCAGTGGATATCACAGTACGAGGTGTTCCTTAAGAGAGACGTGTCTCAAACAGTAAACTGTGACTGGTGATAATGATTAAGAAGACGACTTCTCCGTAATCTATTGCTTTGACCACGTATGAGTAATCATTGATAAATATCATGTGTATATACTTTATCGGTAACCACTGAATAAATAACGATTTTCCCTAATTCATGTTGTGGTGACGTCATTCATAATCATTTGATAAAAAGTAGCAATTGCAATAGTAACAATAGTTCGATTATCTCGTCTCTGTTTATTGAAGAGGAACGCCCCGCCCACTGTCCGGCCACTAGGTATTGCATCGTAACACGACGCTGAATACAATCGATTTTGAACCCTAGGCTTTACAGTATAAAGATTATAGTACGCGCCGTCGTTCATTGCAACAGCGGTTCTAGTAGGATTCTAGCTCTCCTTGAGCTTAAAGGCTTTACTCGTCGACTTCATGTCCCGGTGTGTTTACGTGTGGCGTGCGTTTTTTATATATACATCATAAAATGATAGATTATCGAGTCTTGTGATTCTCTTGTATAGTTAGTTCGCTTCTGTCGTCTCTATAAATGCATGTAAGTGTACTATCATGTATATTATTATTTTGAATTTTATTAATTATGCAAACAGACAAGTCAAAAATTAATGTAGGTAACTGATGCCGGCAAAGTCATTACTGAAGTTGTAACTTGTTTTTGTATATTGATTATAATTTTCTTTATATTTGATCCAAATTGGATGTATAGATAATTTTTCGATAGAATGATTTCTCAAAAATAATATTGCAAAACTATTGCTAAAGTTCCGTATTGAAAGTTTTGAAACATACTTTCTTAATTGTATATTTTTGTAAATTGTAAGTTGGGGGAGTTAAAAGTTTCCGAAACTGGTATGCATGTCTGAAGAGAGCGATGAATGTGGAAGAAGCACGGCAGGTCTGTAAGGATAGACATATTTGGCTCTCTGCCTACCCCGTAAGGGACCTGACGTGAGTATATATATGTATGTATGTGTATATTGTTGTAGGCGTTACACGATGGGTCTGAATAGGTGGGTATTACCAATGAAAGGGAAACCTAAATCGCTCATTATGTTGACGTTTATTAGCTTTGTGTAAAATATACGCTAAAATCAATTAAAACATTAGCATTCCAGTAGTACCCACTTCCTGTTATTATAATTATTACTAGCAAATGTAACAATTTTGGTACCCAGTTGTACATTAAATTGAAAAATATTTTTCTCTTGCTGTCGTAAATACCTTGTTGCCAGCTGTCACGCGACCTGTCGCCCCTGTCATGTCAAATATACTCTCCACTTCGTTATGCTGGTGGACTTTCTGATTTTCACTAATTTGATGGTCATTTCATTTAATTATAGGCAGCGACTACAGATATGGTAGGCACTGATAGCATATAGTATGCGAGGATTATATTGTTTTGGTTATACTGTAACAAAACGCCATGCTTACTAGTTTTAAGTTGTGTTCACGTATGTTTTGTGTATGGTGTCATTGCTTCGTGTCTTAAGTTAACATCTGTAATCTTAAATTAGTTGTGTTTACTATTTGTAATTAGTGACGCCTACCACACACTCACCATCACCCAGGGTTGACTGGTAGAGAATGCCATTTGGCATTAAGTACACCCTTGTAGCGCTTAATTTAAGGTGTTGCAAAATAAATAAATAAATAAATTGTACCAAGCAAATATAAACCACATTCGTGGACGGTATTTCTGTAGTAAATAATAGCTCGTAATAACAAAAAGATTAATAAGTAAACAAAGTAGCATAAGACATAAAACGGGTATGGAAATATGTAAATTAAATGGTTATTCCTTAAGTAAATCATTATAAAGTTACCAGTATTGCGGATTCAAATGAATTATTTGCATGTACGATGTTTCCGTTCCATATTAACTGAATTTGTAGTAAACTAGATTTATTTTTATTAGGTTAATGGGTTGGCTATTAAGCTTTCAAATAAACTGAATAATTTCAGTTGGTTTTGATATAAATTATTGCTAGAAATTTGCATTTAGGCTGAGTAGTGTTACAAGTTGTTCGAGATGAGAAATTCTCTACGTATGGAGTTTGCGTGTTTTACAAAGTTGTACGATAATTTTATCCACTGTATTTGATTTGATAAAATGTGGGCAAGGCATGAAGGATTGTTTTAAGAACGGTATATAAAAATATGATCTATTTTGACTGTTATAATTCTATGCTCAATTTTAATGCTCCAGTTGTATCAGTGTACTGAATTTTAAGGTGTTAAACAAATATGTAGGAAACGTATGACGCGGGTCTCTCGCGCAGAGTTCCAGGTTTGGTTCCGATAGATAACTAAACGATACATCCATATGTATTCTCACGCTAGTTCCCTTACGGGGTAGGCAAAGAGCACGGGGGCCAAATATCTTTACTCTTAAAGACCTGCTGTGGTGTTAGGAAATATCATTAGTTATACATATGTTCCCTGTAGCTTGCCTATTGATATTTGTCAGTATCCATCACACCTAGGACTTAATTTATGATACTAATGCAGCAATGTTGTTTATTAGTTTGGACGAATTTCTTTATCAGTAAATAAATAAAATTATTGGTTTTAAATTTATGTAACATCATGCCTGTCGTACCCGAAGTGGTAAGCCGAGGAGTATAGAACATCCCCAGACTGCGAAAGAGCGGAATTCGTTGCCGGCGTCTATTTTTCCCCATTCATACAACCTGGAGTTATTCAAGATTAGAGTGAATAGGCACTATCTAGGCAAGAGTGCTACATCCTCGACTGCATCCCGCTTTCCATCAGCACTCAAACGCGAGCCTATAGCTAAATAAAAAAAAGTTCATCAGTTACGTTTACGTGCCATTATGAAATAGGTGGTGAGTCTATTGGCATACCCCGGCTACGAATCCAGACTCTCAGCCACAAATACAAAATCTAAGTTAAAAAACCCAACAGTACCCGACCCGGGATTTGAACCCAGGACCCATCGATCGGCAGTTGGGAGAAAAAGATTAAACGTGATATGATATGTAATGTTGTTGTAGCTAGTAACTTGCGGTATTGTCATTGGTGTTGATTTTTTTCACACACCTATCTATTATTATATCTTCATCAAAAAAAATCTTATAACCAATCCCTTGCGTTTACAAGGCTGTAAAATGCTGCGTGAAATGAACACCGCCGTACAACAGCCCAAAGCCCACCTACGACCCTCGTAAGAAATTTCATTGCAATCGTTATTTAGACCGACTGTACATAAATTAGAAACGCAAATAAGCGATTAACGATCTTTCAAGCCCTGTAACGCTTGTGGTCCGGTGACATGGAACGGTGGTCATAAATATTGATAGCGTGGTCTAAGGTTGCAATTAAATATGCATTATATTAGCTCGCCAGGACATCCGTGTCGATCTGGGACCTTCAGATAAATGCGATCGTTTCGATCGTTTCGTTTATTGCGATACGATGTTGTGTCGGCGACAATTAGACGTCATTAGCATAATCCAATTTTGAGAATATTATTGTGCTTGGATATACAACACTGAAATAACATGGCGTTTTTATACGGAATTCGTAACCCTTAACCCTTAGGTTTATATTAATTGCCGGGCGCAAATTATTCCGTTGTCTGAGATATAATGATACTAATATTTGGATGCATTTTTTGTGTTTAGGTTAGTGCAAGCTAGCTTCATATTTTGGTTGTCTTTTCTTGATAACGAGCGATGCCGTAAAATTTAAGAGAAGAAGGGCTGAAGTATGCCAACAAAGACAGGGTACTCATGTAAAATGTCCTTTTTTATTTTTTTGTGTCAATTGGTAATTTTCAATCTATGGAAGTAACAGATGCATTATAGTATCACGTTAGGTCCTTTATGGGGTCAGCAGAGAGCATTGAATGTCAAATATCTCTATCCTTACAATTGGCGCGCTTCTTCAACATTTATCATTCTCTTCACATTTCCACGCCGGTTTCGGAAACCTCTGACTCCTATATCAGACAGATGTATTTACATCCAATTAAAGAGATATTGAAGTTCAATCATCTCCCAGTAACGCCCTTTGACATTTAAAGTGACTTAGAATCCCCATTTGCATCTGTATCGAACTCCCATTCAGCGGTACTCTTGCGAATTTGTGGGCGTTGATAAATTTATAAGCGATGTAATTCTAATTCTATCTTATCTTATGCTAATAATTACTGGAATTCCCACGAAACATGCCAATATCTGATTGCGATATTTAATAAATCCAATGTGACACTTTGTAGACAAAGAATGGAATTAAATGCTAATATCTTTTAGATAATCTATTCGTGAATAAACTACAGAATCGGTAGGTGACAGCTGAATTGTTAGTCTGGACTTGTTCGGCTCATTTCATAGGTTGGGAAACAGACTGACAGTTACCAACAGCTCTTGACAATACTCTCAGTGACTGCTGTTTTGTTCGCAGTGCTGCATTAGCGGTAATGTATTTGTATTTCACATTATATTCTCTATTTTAACGTAAACTTTGCTTCATATTGTCCTTATTTTTATAAACATTAAAGCGGTGCGTATAAAATATTCTTGAGCAGACCATTTAGTTTGAGTTCTCTTTGAAGATGTCGGTTGGTCTTTCTAAAAAGAATAAGCGTCCAGATTTTTCCCCTTCCAATACTCATCAGTGAGAATTAAGTTCTGTTCTTCAATACTGTTCATTAGCATTTTAAAAATTATTTTAATTAGCAATAAATCTGGCTTTATGATGTACCATTTAAATCAGGTATCATTTAAATTCATAGATAAATCTCCCTATTTATTTAAAGGCCAATTCTCTTGTCACCGTTGATTACAGTCGTTCCAATGATGATTCGAAAATAGAATTCCACTGTCGGATGTCCAAATAGTACTTATTTCGTTTACAGTATTGATACCATTTTTTCTATCGCACATACAAAGGATTTTCAACCTTAAGGTAATGTCACAAAATATAATTTCGTCATTTATAGTAATGGGATGTTTGTGGAAGAGTAATGAGGGTTAATGCTAGTCGGGTATTTGTGCAATCTCGAATGTTGGTTTTAGAGTAGGTTGTCCATCTTCACAAGCCTATATTGATATCTCGATAAAATTTCGTATAAACACCACAATATATTTTTCAAAACACCCGACACAGAAACTGAAATGTTAATGTTACAATAAATATTGGGATAAATTAGGGGTTTATTTTGTAGGTGTAATTAATAATTTTTTTATCTGCAATAAAAAAAGTTTTTACTTGTAACCAATATTGGTCATCCATATATAATTAATTATAACTACAATAATTATCTCAAACATAAATAATAATCTTGCAATACTGTGCCCTTACACTATGTCAAGGGCACAATACACTTTCACTACAAAGTAGTAAAGTAAATATACAGTATTAAGCTGTGTTGACACATGGATGAATGAACTGTATACACACATTTCATTCTGATTAATGTCATAGATATCATTCACTCAGTTAACATTAATGTATTAGGAATTATCAGTATGAAATTATAAATCGATTTAATCAATCAGAAGTATGTTATCATCAGTTATCTCACTAAATGTACAAATGATTAATGAGCAAGTTGAGTGACTGCATCTTCCAGCCCACATTTACCTAAAACCCTTTTCATTTTCATTGAATTCTTCTTCGTCTGAAGCCAGAAATTAATATATAAAGTTAAATTATGTGCATTTCCATAGAAGTATGGTGTTTTTACACTGCAATCAAAAGCTATAAAAATCCTGTCTGGGCAATTTTACATACATATCTTCATGCCAGGTCCCTTACGGGATAGCAGAGAACACCGAGTGCCAAATATCTCTATCCTTACAAACCTGCTGCGCCTCTTCTATATTTGTCACTCTTTTTATCTTGCCAATTTTGTTTACTGATTTTCATTGATTTGTCAACATAGTTGGTAAAAGTTTGTTGGTAGTTGTCAAAAGCCTGTAATGGCTATTGTCTATGATTAACTGTCAATACAATCAAACAACTTTTTGATCAACTGAAAGAGTCTGTCTCCAAAAAAGGTTGTGTATAATTGCAAAATAATGCCTTGTAACATTAGATTTTCTGATAACAGATTTTTCTATGCGAACAAAAAGGAAATCTTGTTTCATCATCAGTATCATCACAAGAATTTTGATTTTTACACTTTTGCACATAGAACCATGGACTATTAACTCTTCTTATTCTGAAAGGAGGGTTAAAAGTCCATGCTAGCTAAGTACAGCCTGACATACTACACATTAAATAATTATGTAAAACTGTTTGACTGCCTCATTGGTCAACTGCTTGCAAGCATGAGTGCTAATTAAGAGATCCTGGGTTCAGATCCCGGGTCAGGTCCTATTGGATTTTTCTGACTTAGATTTTCTAGTAGTGGCATGAAGTCTGGATTTGTGCTCCGTACATAGCAATAGGCTCACCACTGGTGAAACATGGGAGTGTACAGGTGAGATACATACCTCTGCCTACCTCTTCAGGCATTACTGGCATGTTAGGTTTTTCTGTTTGAGAATGTTTTCGTACAATCCTTGAGTGTCACATCAAGTAACATTTGAAGCTTAAAAATGCAAATAACTTTGTTTGAATATGTTGAAATGTACTCTGTCTGTATACAGTTCAGTAAATATTGTTCTTAGTGACATTAATGTATATTTCATGACTCAATAAACTTGTTGGCATTGTAAAAATTGCCAAATTTTTAAAGATTTTGCATCTATTTAATAGTATTTTTGATAATTTACATCATTTTCTAAAGCAATGAAACACCTTAAAAAAAGTCATTATGTTTGAGAAAGTGTATGTGGTGCAAGATGTGCT
>DVPD01000348.1:0-11890 GCA_018237605.1 Apyrrothrix (Melanopyge) sp. n. Burns01
TATCCTGACAGATGTTACTGAAAGTATGTTATCCATAATGTATTTGGTATAAAAATATAAATCAGTAATAATGTTATACACAATTCGTAACCTGTTCTATTACTTAGCTTGTTCCAATATTATAGTACTTCACATTCATTAATTAATTGGTTTCAGTAAACAGCCATAAACGTCATTTGAATATTTTCTAATCAAAATTTCAATCATTATAATTGTACTAACATTCCATTTTTACCATTCCATTATTTTTATTTATTCTTATTATTTATTTTTATATATTTGTTTGCTGAATTTTTTTTAACAAAATAAAATTCATTTAAAATCTTTGTGATGTTGTAAGATCAGACAGGGTTTATTTAATTTTGAAGGATTTTTATATTTGCATTAATCCAAAACAAAATTTCAATTTAATAGTCTCTCTTCGTGATCTACATTCATTATATTTTGCACCTTTGAATCAAACACATGAAGAAAAGGTCATGTCTGTATGTATTTATGTATACTTTTACCGTTTAAATTAATTCATAAAATAAATAAATTACTGTCTTCGTGTTCCGAGTAACAAATCAATCACTTACCAACACTCTGTATACAACTCATGGGCACACCGAGGATCTTTAAATCAAGCAGAGATTTAAAAGGTATTAGATCGAAGTGTAACTCATTTGGTACTATGTTGCTGGTGCCTAGGTTTTCATAGCTGCCTTCAATGTTTAGAGACTTTACTTGAGAACAGAAATCCAGAATATGGCTGAAGTCATACATTTGGTCCAGTTTTTCAGTTGATGGGCATGCCATTTTGAATCTTTCGCTGATTGCATGGAGCTGTAACAACATTCACACTTTATAACAGATAATGATACAAAGAATATCATGTTTGCATATCATAATATTTATAATTCATATATACTCAATATTTTTCTAGTGGCTCGGGGACTGGATTTGTACTCCGTGGTAGGGTAATAGACTCACTACCTATTTCATAGTAGGACATAAATGTAACTGGTGAAATGTCAGACTATACTACACTCCTCTGCCTACCTTTTTAGGGATTACAGGTGTGATGTTTTGTAATAAGTATTCAATAATTTCATATGTTCAGACATGTTTTCAGTCAGCTCCACACTTATTATAGTATACATTGAGACCCGCAGCTGCAAAAAGCCATCTATATCAGAGCAAATTATTTTATTCATATAAATGTGGAGTGTGTTACACTGTAGGGTACCAGGTCCCCAGAGTAATTAAAAACAATATAATTGAAGTATTCAAATAGCTGAAAGGGGAGACAACAAACATCTTGATGTCTGTGAATTATGAATTATTCAGGGTTCCATTACAACTTTTAAATTCCACATCTCTTATACATTTATCAACATTACTCATGACAAAAGACATTTTTTTCATGTCTTACTCATTACTAAACACAATTAACATGATTCACAGCCATACATTTATGCAAATGTTTAAACATACTGGTATTTTAAACCCCATTTATTTCATTGTGTCTAAATTGTTGAAGAAAACAACAATTTGTAACACTAAGTGAATTGAAAATGTTTTGTTAGCACTGAAGAGCTCTATGTATAATTTTTTTTAAACTTCCATATCACAGCAGTAGTATTGGTATTTGAATATTACATTCACTAATAAGCTCAAGGTTACTGACTAATAGTTCAAAATGTCTTATGTGATTCTCAGAAAAGTAAAACAATATATATATATAGAAGGTTGAAAGGTAGTTTGTCTTAACACCTTCACTGCGGCAGAAAAAATCTTTCTTCTGGTGCAGTGGCAGTCCAAACGTGCAATCAACAAACTATCAGACGGTGTGAGGCGGGCCTTTTAGACTAGCGTAGATAGACATTGTGCATTAGACAAAACATACACATTACACACACACAGAAATATAAACATATATTTACCTACACACAATTTGTGAACACCAAAGCGGGCTTGTTTTGGGTGATCTGCAGTGAATGTGTTATATACATACAAATTCAAAATAAGTGAATTTTGATAATCACCCAAAATGAAGCTAAAAACAAATAACTTTTCACCCATTGATATGATATGTAACCATTATAAATTTTAACTGTAGCGTAAATTGCAGTTTATGTACAAGCTGCAGATAAATTAAAGTTATATATATTTGTCACAGTACAAATCCACTGTTGTTTTCATATATCATGTAACTGACTCTTGTCCAGCAATTCATTTTCCTATTTTAAGTTCATTCGATGATAACAATATAACAGACTTGTGTTCCCTGAAGAGGTAGGCAGATAAGTGTAATACACTCCCACAATTCACCTGTTAGGAGTTCCACTACTAGGCATTCCACTATGAAAAGAGTCCCATTGCCACACACCAAGCATAAATACTCCAAACTACTACAAGGAAAACCCAATAGGACCTGGGGATTGAACAATGAACCTCTCGATTTGCAGTTTTGCTTGCAACCAACCCATTAATCAATGAGGCAGTCAATAATATGATTTTATTCATTAGAAGAATATTGTATTTTCTACATACAAAAATAAAACTCACTTTACAATCCCATCTGAGTCACCAAAGTATTTATGAATTGAGAAAGTTAGTACCGAAACTTTGACATACCACAAAAAATTGTATAAAGTAAGAAAATCTACATAATTCTTACATATAAATTTAAAAATAAATTTATTACATCATTTGATACATACTTCCATAGGTGTCAATTTATGTGATTTCTCATTCTGTAACAGTTTGTCGCCTTCAAGATACAGCTTCTTGGCTAAGTCTTGGAGTAAGAAAAATATGTCATACAAATGAAAGTCCAGGAAATGTGCAAAAACAGTAGGCATCGATAGTTTCAGGAAGTTGAAGACATTTTTGAGATATTCGCTCAGTGCTTCGCGTCGCTGCTCGATGAACTTGGGCGTTTTGTTTCGAATAACTTTCTTTGGAGGCAGCAGGTCTTTTGCTACCCCGTAATCAGCAATTAGCTTGTCATTCAATTCAACAAAGTCGCTGTACCGATGCAATACGTTCCACTGCACATGCCCCACTTTAACTGTTATTTTATAATACGTTACATTATCCTTAGTGCTAGCATCGTCTACATTAACCGAACTCTCGTTTCTATGATTTACAAATGACGACATCTTTAACATATATGCGGTCCAGGTAATTGCCGATATAATTTTCGCATTTCGGGTGATGCAATACACAACCTCCAGCTACCACAAGCGAAGCAAATACAATAAGAAAAAAAACTGTACATGTAACGCAATGTAAACGTTCTGAAGCAATATGACATTGACTTACCATCTGGCAGTTTGACATTGACTTTAATGACGCTTACAATATAATACAATATTGCTTACAATATATATACAATAATATTACAAATAGTATTAATGTAATGAAATTATAGTAACTGCTTTATTTCATTTGAAGGACCATTTAAAAATATGATGTTTATATCTTTAAGACCCAAGCATATAATTTTAATAAACATAATTTTCCTAGCGATGTGAATGTTGACGGACGCAGGTGCCGAGGGAGGCCAAGACTCAACTATCTTGACCAAATCAGCCAGGTACTGGTTGATAGGGAAGGGGTCAGAAGTCTCCAAAACCGGCGTGTATGTATGAAGAGAGTGTTGAGGCGCGACAGGTCTGTAAGGATAGAGATATTTGGCACTCGGTGCTCTCTGCATACCCCGTAAGGGACCTGGCGTGAAGATATATATGCACAATTTTCCTTGTGTAAATTCTACCAAGATGTTCATTTTTTTTAATATTCGAAAGTGTAATCTGTTCCGCCACATTTTCGCGCGTATTTTGACTTTGTCATATTGACAATGAAGTAACCTCTTGAAACAGGCAAGCTTCCAACGGCTTCCAATATTTATATACGAGTGTTTGATAAATTAGCATTATATTGTATAATAAGACTTAAACCCAACATTCTGCATTATGGTTAGTATAATCAGTAAGACAAAAGCATGAAATACATTGCTTAAAAAGTTTTGGAAACAAGACGAATAAAGTTGTTCAGTAACTCACGAAGTTTTTTGTTATCGTTTTTAGAGTTCCCCAGCGCCAGATACACCTTCAGATAGAGATGGAGCACGTTCCAGAATGACATCGCCTGCTCGGGATTATGAAATGTTTGAAGATGAAGGTGCCATTCTTGGAGATAACCCTGTTGATGAAGAGGAAGAAGATGGAGAGGAACTTTTCAACGATAACATGGAAGCGTAAGTAAAAGACTTTCTACCCGAGATTTGAACCCAGGACAACGAACTTGCAACCAACACAACTAATGAGCCATAGGCAACTTAAATTTTACTCACTGATGAATCTGTTGTAAGTTGTAATCAATTGGATTTTGTTAAGTATACATTTCAGAAGCAAGTTTAAGCTTATAGTCTCAATGCCATTCATTCATAAAGTATTGAAAGGTTAGATAAAAGGTTACTAAGACATAATATTATGGGAAACTATCGTAAAGCTTTTATTTCATAATAATGATGTATAGACACAAAAATTCTTGGCAGAGGTGTATAATATTATTTTTTGATTGTGCATGCTTCTCATATGGAAAGAAGTGAGAATCATTGTGCTTAAAGGTATGTACGACTGTAGATTGTTCAGTAATTAATATCTTTGTACATAATGTATGTATCATATGGTTTGAATCTGATTCTATAGTGAATATTTATTATTTGCAGAGATTATCGTCCAATGCCAGCATTGGATCGCTATGACAATGAAGATTTGGATGATGATGACTATGATCCCATGTCTGTGGAGGATCGAGTGGCTGCTGAGCGAGAAATGCGAAGACGTGACCGGGATGAAGGCAGGACGAGAAGAGATGATCGAGACCTCTTATATGGTATGTTAAAAAATATTTGTATTGATACGACATATAAAAATTAATTTTAATCTAAATTATTTGTTGTATTCCAGATGTTCAAATTTAATTAATATATACTATTTTAATATGAAGTTTATTTTTACACTTTAAAATTCATAATTCAGTAGAGTATTCACTTTTTGTGCAGAAAGTAGGACAGCACCAGGTGTCACTCACAAGTGCTGTGTTGTTACCTGTCAAAATTATTTATCAGGATTAGGAATAGGACTGTAATATGTAAGGCCAGCTGATATTAGCTGGTAAAAATTAGTTATTAGTTTGTATTCATTACATTAAATTAGATTATATTTATCACATTAGTTAAGTTACTATTAGTTATAAGCTTATAAGTTGGTGTGATTGCGGTTAGCATTTGTATTGCTAAGATTTATACTAAACATGTAGAATGAGCAGTTCCAATCAAATGATAACACATTGTTTTAATGATAAATTCTTTGCAACAGAAATGCTGGTAACAGAGGTATTTCCGTATGTTAGTTATATGCGGGTTCTATAACCTACTAAGGATACAATTAATTAATTATTTTACACATACACAACATAACATTACAGTTACATCACCCCGTAATTGTAGTCAGAGGAGTGCAGTATACTCCTTGATGATATACCTTAAAAACAAACCATAATGATCATTGTGCTTGCTTCACTTTATATTGTAAAAAGAGAACAAAAACAGTTTTATTGATAATAACTTGTCTTTTAACAGGTTATAATTTCATTGTCTTGTTACTTGGTATTATGTGTGTTACTTTTAATGTGTGTACAATGATCTATTTTTATAGATGAGTCAGATGAAGAAAGTGGAGATGCACCAAGAGCTAAGCGTCGCAGAGCGGCCGAAAAAGCAGCTGCCGGTACAGATGAACCGGTTGAAGAGGGCATTGAGAGTATTGAAAATCTTGAAGATACTAAAGGCTACACTACTAAGGAGTGGGTGTCTATGTTGGGGCCCAGAACAGAAATAGCTAATAGGTAAATGTGCTGTATAATAATGGGGATATTTACTTGTGTGACAGATGTAGCAAAACAGTGTTTTTAAATTTGTAACTAACATAAGAACATAACATCACACCTTTAATCTCTGAAGAGATGGGCAGGGGATTGTAGTACACTCCCACATTTTACCAGTTATGTTTACATCCCATTATGGATTAGGTGGTGAGTCTGTTGCCAAACACCGGGTACACATTCAGACTCTGAACCATTACTAGAAATTTCTACTAGAAAATCTAAGTTAGAAAAATCCAATAGTACCCGTTTCGATTGGCAGTTGCACTTGCAAATATCAGATCAAATGAGACAGTCAACTGGTAACTATTTGATATTGCTGTTATGTTCAATCAATAGTTTGTAGTTAGATTCTTTCAATTATTGCATCTAGTAGAAATTTGAATTACCTCACTGTTTCAAAATATAGTAAACCTATGGGAATTAAGAAAGTAATAAAAAACGAGTTAAAGAGCCACTCGTTCACAATCACAACGATTTATTTTGAGTGAGCTATTTTGATAAAAGGTGAGATATTTTGATAAAAGGAATTTTATAGTTCTTTTCACCTGTAACTTATTAAATTGTTATCAAAAGTCTAATAACAATTGGTGATTAAATAAACATAAAAATTCTGTGATAGAAAGCAGTGGTAGCCTAGTGGTATGAAATTCAGCCTCTCACTCCGGGAGGCCGGGTTCAAATCTATGGCGTGCATCTCTTTAAAAAATGTGCCTTTTAAGTTTAAATATCATTTGCTATAACAGTGAAGGAAAATATCGCGAGGAAACCTGCACACCTTAGAGTTAAAAAAAAAATGTTTTCTAAGGTGTGTGAAGTCTGCAAACCGCACTTGGCCAGCACGGTAAATTATGGCCTTAACCCTCACATGTGCCCGATGTATGGCAATAGACTCACCACCTATTCCATATTGGGACGTAAATGTAACTGGTGAAACGTGGGAGTGTACTACACTTCTCTGCCTACCTCTTTGGGGATTATAGGCGTGATGTTACGTTTTACGTATTAGCAGTAGGTACCGACATATAAGTTTGACATATTAATGGAGTGACCGCCTTCCGTTGTGGACACAGCTCAGCAAACTTGTATCAGAAATTAGGACACTGGCCACTTCACTTAGGAAGTTGACAATTTGTAATGCATCCAGGGAAAGAATTTTCAGCTTAATTTGTTATAGCTACAAAATGTCAAATGTTAGAATCAGTGATAAGCAAGGAAATTATAGCCAAGGAAACAAAAATACGGACGTATCAAGTAGTCAGCTGATATTAAGTGGAAATAACAACAATAAGTCAAATATAAAGAAAGAAAATGTATATTTAAAGAAGAAAATGAAAAAACGTGCAACACGCACCTTGATGTCAGAACCATATACTTATCTACTCCTATCCTGCCCATTTATTCCTGTACTCTATATACTCCATAACCTCGCTATTCCTAAGAAGAAGAAAATCTCGTTTTTCCTTTCCTAAAATACTAAGTCACAGCAACTTACTTTAGGTTCTTTCAGCAGCGTGCACTTGCCACGAGAAACTATATGGTCTCTAATATATTTTACCGCATCGTTTAAGAAAAACCTTAACCTAATAAGACAGGATAAAGCTTCTGAAGCAAAACACTCTTAGTCCTGACCCATCTATTCAAAGCAGGATAAATAGAACAAAATTGAGTTGTACTGGGATATTGCTATATAATCTATCCTCTGCTGGTCACGGTAAAAGACGCGTGCGTAAATCTAGGCGGCCAGAGACTATTATACAGCGCCATGTACATATTAAAAATAATTATTCAATGTTTCGCGGACTACATCTAGATTACATTAACCATTTCAAACTACGTTTGGCTTGCTTAAAATTCGGGATCCATTGTAAGTACAAACCTGAAACTCAAAGCTGAGAAATAAACACATAATAAGATCGTCTAAATGATCTAAAGTTTAAAATTTGAAAATCTAACTTATTGTTAAATAGATTCTCGCTATTAATAGAAGACTTGGAATATCTTTAATACTCAAATCATATTATGCTGATGTTTAAATCTTTCATATTTAATTGAATTATGATATGAAAACTTAATGTATAAAGTTGGTTTTTTTGCCGTTGTTTAATTACGACCTCATTCAAGAACAGCTTGTATGTATTAACAATTTCATATCGCTTTTATAGAATTTTAATTGCTACATGTTAATATACGGAATATTTAAAACATTTTGCTTGTAAATCAATTATTATAACATTAGCAACGTTTTATTTTTTCAGCGCCATGTCGTGCAACATTTCCTTTGTTAAAGCTAAAAATTAAAAGAGTTACATTTTACTCATTTGACCTACTGCTAGACGTGTGCTATTTAATGAACTCATTTTGGCAAAGTTGGCTACTTTAGTTCCCTAAAACAATGCTGATGGTCAACGGATATTGATAGTTTGGGGCGGCAAGTACTTATATTCCTCATGTCTCGCCAGGCGGACGGCGGCTTCGGCAGTGCTAGCCCCGCGGACTCCAAGGCGTCGATGCTACCGTACTTTTGTAGAATTACCGCAGTCTAGTTCACAACGGTAATCGTAAATCTTATTGACACAAGACACAGATATACAGATCACTAATTCATTAATGTATGGAAAACTCCCTTTTTCTTTGAAGCCATTGTTTTGCTCTTGATGGAACTGCTCATAACTAGTCATTCAAATGAAATAATTAGCAAATATTGACCGTAATAATGTCAACAAATTGTTAATTTGTTACATAGTCACACACGTCCTGATTACCATAAGATTTTACTACTGGTTAATGAGGCACCCATATGTTGACGTACATAATTTCGCTATATGACCTATGTATATCTTATTTTCTGTATTTATATTTAACCGTTATCAAAGCTAGCTAACATTAAGTTAAAATTATCCATTAATGATGGAAGGCAATAATAGTCATATTGCTACAATCCTGTTCGAGGTCGGCTGTAGATGTCAAGTGGCGGCTGCGATCACGTGTGACTCCTGTCCGATCTTTTAATACTATTTTCAGATATACAAAAAATACTTCAAGCATCGCATAATATTCGTCGGTACCAAACGAGTGTCAATGATGTTCGTTGCAATGACGAAGCCCAATTCAAAATATTTTTATTGGTAATTAACTGAAAAATAATTGTTTCTGGACGTGGTAGCTGACACCGTTTCAGGTGTATAAACAGTAGCGGAAGAGCACCATAAGAAATCCCATAACATCCTCACTTTTTATCATGATAAATGAAGTTATTTTATTGTAAGTAAATTATACAGAACGCCCCAGAAGGACATAAGCCATGTGTTAGGGTAACTTAATGTTATAATAAATTAAATTAATTTAAGGAGGCAGAGGAGTGTGGTGTATTCCCACGTTTCACCAGTTATGGTATACATCCCACCATGGAATAGGGTGTGAGACTATTGCCATACACCGAGTACAACACAAGACTCCGTACTACTACTTAGAATTACCCAACCCGGTGTTCGTATCCAGGTCCTCTTGATCAACAGTCGCGCTTGCAACCAATCAAAGTCTTGCATATAAACTAACGTTTTTTATCTATATAAATAAAATGATGAAAGTTAGCGGTTATGTGCGCATCACAGAAAAACTACTGTATAGATTTTAATCAAGGCTTCTAAGTCAAATTTCATAAAACTGAATATTTCTTGAAACTTAGTCCTCATCAAAAAAATTATGCGATGTCTTCCTTTAATATAAAATTATTAAAGTTTTAAGAAACAACGAATTCTGTAAGCACTAAGTGTTCATTGACTTGTATTTCTTCCTGTGCACGTAAAATACATTGTTAATACTAATAAACAACGCGCACGAAGTCGCGGGGATCACGTAGTATTGAATATTTTTGTAAGGCGTACTATGTAAGTAACCATGACAGCTGAAGTTCATTGACGTATGTGCGTTCGAGTACGATTCGAGTTCATTGAGTGAATAAAATTTTACGTGGCATATGTATTCGTAATGCTGGTGTGGGAAGAAAAACCACCCAGTAATAATACTGTTATTGTTCATATCTTAATTTACTTATGCACGCGGTACGCACATTAAGGCATAAAGTTTATTGCCGTTCTACATTTTGAATCCTAATACCTGTGTCATCCACTCTGAAAGCACAAACTTGTTGAACACTACGTCGCTTTAGAGATGAGACACCTCGAAATATGTAGGTGAAACCAGTCGTCAATAGTAGATCCCAGCCGCGTCCTCCAGTGGCCGTTTACGATGATGTTTACTGTTTACGAAGATGTCTCGTGTAACCCTGTTGCATGCGTCGGCGCGCCGTCGCCGGGAGGGCGGCGGCGCGGCTCCGCCGGTACTCGCCGCGTGGTCTCCGAGGCGTCAGCGCTACTGGGGCTCCGGGCTCCTGGTGTTGCGCAAAAGAAATCTACTTTCTCTCATACTGTCGTATATAATAATCCCATACAATGCCGTATACATTATAATTATTTAAATACTGATATTATTTTGTCGTCACGTCAGGTCTTTCAAGGGGTGGGCAGCACTTATATAATAATGAAATAAAATAATACTGTTTCAAGCAAGTAATAAATACAATCAATATTTAAAAATTATCTGTTAAACTAGTACTGGCGACATACACACTGCATCGGAAGCAACCTACGATATAAACCAGTTTTACATGTACCCATTGTTCTAGTGGATGTAGAACATATTCTTTACAAAAATACAGTCACATATAGTATCTGCATGCTAAAGTCTTGAGTATATACCATAACGATGAACAATAAATTACATTTATTCGTAAATATCCGGTCTGCAAGAGCCAAGAAGACAATTCATATTTATATATTCACTCAGTATTAATTATTGATGTTGTTAATATAACATACCAATGCATTGTAATAAGAAAGAGATCATAAGAAAAAAATATAATATCCAAAGCAAAATTATCAGCACAGTTAATTAACGCTCAAGTATTTTGATACATAATTATGCTTTTATACATTTTGAATTTAACATAGCGTTAACGATGGATATATATTTAGGTGGTTTTATTGCAACTACTCAGTATTAAATACCCAGATATAATAAAAGTTATCAATTATCTCATGGCATCAGCTGCCAGTGGCGGCGAGTCGGCGCCTGCGGCCGCCACGCGTGTACTCGGGCCGCTAAATAAGCATTCAATTTAAGTAAATAATATTATTAGAATCAAACAAAAAAAAACATAACATCGCGCCTGTAATTCCCGAAAAGGTGGGCAGAGCAGTATAGTACTCTCCGACGTTTCTCCAGTTACGTTTAGGTCCAAATATGGAACCTAAGGAACATTTGGACCTAAGTCCAAATATGGAACAGGCGGTGAGTCTATTGCCATACACCGGGCAGAAATTCAGACTCCAAGCTACTACCAGAATTTCTAATTTTAGAAAAAATTTAGAACAATACCAACGAGACAGTAATAAAACAAATACCGTTTATAACATTTGTATTAGATCGTACATATTTTTCCGAACATAATTAATACCTAACTGTCGTCGCGACTGCTCTACACTGTTAGGTAGAGCCTGCAATTTCTAACTCCAAGAGCAGTTTGTCATGCTAAAGTTAAAAATGCCAGTTCAGCTGAGACATAAAACATTTTGCCATAATTTGAAAATAGGCTTTTGATACTATATTTTTACTTATAATTCAAACTAATGGATATTATATTTTTACTTATAATTCAATCCAGCAGCTAACAATTCAATAAACACTCAATAGTTTATAAGACAAGATCTCGGATATTATTCATAATGAACCATATTATTTCGAAAGAAACATCTTACATAACCCGTTGAAATAATTAAATAAAAACAAAATACTCGTTATCCATTGGCGTGAGTTTAAAAGGAACCACTTCACTATGGATCTAAGCACTCAATAGAAACCTCGCGTATGTTTTGAAGTTAGTTCAAAGCCT
>DVPD01000349.1:0-11889 GCA_018237605.1 Apyrrothrix (Melanopyge) sp. n. Burns01
TACGTGTGTATGTGTATATAATAATCCATCCATGTAATATTTTAATTCTAGAATATATTTATAATAATGAATATAGGTATTTATATGTTGATTGAGATTCGATGTTTGTTAATCGGTCGACAAGGTCCACTCGCGTTTGTTTTATATAAGAGTTTTGTTATTATCATGTGATGGGGCGATTAAAGAAAATAATTAAGAAATCTATACGCTCCATTGATTATAATTATTGTGGAACAAAATTTTGCAATTGTTATACATAACATTGGAATTATAAAAGTGACAGAATGATACAAGTAGGAAAATAAATTAAATGTAAACTTTAAATTAACACATAAAGGTAACGTACATATATAGCTATGTACCGCAGCACATTACATTTAAATTTAAAATATTTTATTGTAATTATGTCCAAATATAGATGACCTCCTCGTTTGGCCGATAGTAATAAATGTACACAGGACAGACAGTAATAATGATTGTAAATGAACGATTTGTGATATTGATTTCGTCGTGCCAATGTGTGTGGAGACGTGTGTTATTTGAGATAATATATGCAATATGTATTTCATATTCTCCGGTACGTGGTACATGGTACTGATTTTCAAGTAGGCGATTATTACAAATTAGATGGCTATTATAAATATATGTGTGATGTATTTGATATAGAGCATTGTATGTAGACAAGTTATTGGATGCGATAAGGCTTCGATTGCATAAAATCGCATGCTCACCAGACGCTCATGCGGTGCGCAAGTATGTAATCGTCTTATGCAGTCCGAGCCTTAGCGGAGATAATTATGTCATCATTGTTATTACTATGAATATCAGTTTCTTTTTAAATGTTATAATTGTTATATTGGCTGTTTAATTCTTTCACATAAGATATGTAGGTATAATATGTTATTTCGAATAGTCATTGTATAGATTATAATGTCTGTGATTTCTATATTGTTTAAAAGTAGTTTCAACACGTATATTTGTATACTACTTGGAATTAAATATCAAGTTATATAAATTTATCTGTTATCTGTACTTCGATTACTTATATCTCATAATGTAAAGTGACACGTTCGTCAATACGTTTAAAATGTTCTTCTAATTACACGATATAATTTATGTATGGTTGCGTGTGTGTGGAGAAAATAACGTTCCAAGAAATACAATGTTTTTACTTTTCTCTTTACATATAAGTTCTCATATATTTGGTACACTCGCAAATGATCATTATTGTATAATTTCGCACTGTTCTCACTAGCGTTTGCGGTACAGAGATATGACGATAAATGTTATTTATGAAAGGTCGTACCGTCGTACGCATGAAAAGCTTGAGCCATGGCGTGGCAGAAGGGAGACACGTATGTCAAACAGTGACACGCGATATAAACGTTTAAAAATAAGCTACGGAATTTATTGATTTGTTATGGCAATACAGTATCCTGCCAAAATCTGACAGACGCTAGTCTTTCAATCTTTTTAAAAGTATTTTACCGGCAAAATGAATATTATTTTATAAATATGATTATAAAGTTGTTATCATCGTTCCCATGTAGCATTCCATCGACTCTCTAGTTTCTATAAAAACATATTTTCAGTTAATTTTGTATGATAGTTTTGTGTGTGTGCGATTCGATAATATACCGTCTCCTATTATTATAATATATTTTTTATTTTGTTATAATATAATGACAATATATTGTATTACTTATGTATGGTAAAAATCGGTATTGTTTTACAACAGATATTTCAAATGGTGCTGTGAATATTTTATTTTGTTACTTGAATATAAAATCTATATGTATTATAGATATACTGTAATGTTACGTGTATATGTCCGTGAAATATACGCGATGATGACGTCATCATGGCTTTGCGTTCCACGAAATAATTCCAATCGCGCTCGTACCAGCATTGGTGGGCACTGTCCTCCGAGGTATGTCCAGATGTGAAGGAAATCGGGACCCTAACAATGGGTCTGTAATAAAATTGTTATATGGACTGTGTCTGAAGATTAAAAATATTTTTGAAAATATACGGTATATATCATTTCAGTTCAATATCCTAATTATATTATTTTGTAAAACCTAAATAACACTCAAAATATGAAATGAGTTTTGATATTCGACTTTAAATCAGTGCAGAACTAAATGAAGAAAAAAAGATAAAATGTTAAGAATAATAATTGAATATGAATTGTAATTCATATCGTTCAATATTTTCTTTTCCAATTATTTTTAACAGTGTGATCAGTTTTTGCGTTTTAAAAAAATGTGAAAACAAATTTATTGGACGCAATAAATTCAAAACATACTTCTTTTCAGTTACATATGGACAAAGCCTCTTTTTTGTAATCTATGGCTATCATAGTAAAGATTGGTATACAAACACATTTCCTCCAGGTTTCATATATTGGAAAAATTCTTCACAGGTTACTATGAGTATATACCAGATGTATCTTTTGTAAAATCGCAAAAGGAATCTGACCTGTACGTGTGTCTGAGAGAAACAGGAAAGGAAACCTGTTTAACTTCTTGACTTTAAAATTATGAAGAAGTTGTCACAAAAACGATACAATATGATTAGCTCCTCAAAGCGATATGGTTTCATCTATATATATGTATATAGGAGATCCGATTTCTGAACTGATCACGATATCTCTAAAACTATCAGTCCGATTGACTTGAAATTTGGTAGGAATATTCCTCACGTGGTGTAGAGGTCGACTAAGAACGGACGAAAGAAAATACAGGGATAACATGCCAGAAGAACATTTTTTTACACCAAATTCGTGTCAGTTCTAGAAATCCCGATCTTGAGATGAATGAGGAGATACATAATCGGGCATTACTCTTGATCGAAGAGTGTTATCTCATATACGGTAGTTTATTAGTCAGGTGAGGAATGCCAGCCAAAGAAAACGTGAAATGAATTACGCATTTAATCGAGAATTGGAACGGGAACGAGAATATGACCACCAGGATTAAGATTTAGTAGTTCAAACGGATGATAACATAAGAAAAAATGTCGTATATCACAACGTGCTTGAATGAAGAATATTAACCCGATTGCATCCCATGATGCACAATGTATATATTTCAATTATGTCTTTCTGACACGAGGTTGAAGTACTTGATTTTTTAATTTTAATTGAATTTTTATTCTTTATGTATTTTATCATGATAAAATCTATAATAATTTTTGTATTCATTGTATTATATTAATAAAAACCTTAATAAGGCTCAGTTAAAATGTAACAATCAGCCGGTCAGCTAGTATATAGATAAATTTCATAACGTAGGTTTATTCGGAATTACGTTGCTTAATATCGCAATTGGCGCATTTTCTGTTAGTCGCATTTGCATAGTATGATAACTATTAATTAATTAATCTATTAATTTTGACTGGTCATATTATATCAAAATACATTAAGACAATTATCCTATAACCTTATGATCGGAATGAAACTAATCCAGTACGGAGTGAATGGCCTGTCACGATTTTAGAACCTACGCAATTTCGTCAAAACGCGTAACGTAATTAATTTAATCAATTACCGTTTTAACGTTATCGGCCTTATGCAAAACAGTGGCATATAAAAAATGTATCTTTTGATGGTTTTATTCGAAAACTCTTTTGCACTAAACATGTTCAACGTTTTACGACGTTAATACGTATTAAGCACAATTACACATATTTGTAACATAAGATTGATTTCAATATATTTTGGTTATTAAGTTTGGATTTTGTTGATAAATGCACGGGAGTATTTAAGCGGAGGTCAAGGTTGTTCACACTCTCTATCAGACTCTTTATTTCGCGTTTATAAAATATAACATTTAATATAAACTAAAAACATTAATGTCGCCTACAGTGTAACTTTAGTCCATTAAAAAACAAATATTGGCATAGTTAGTTCTGGTCATGTACATTGAGAGCCTCTCAGCTAGATAACTTTATGAGGGTCACTTGTGAAACAATTCCACTAAATATTCGACCGCGGCGTGGTTGTGTGAGATTTTGTCGTAGCCAACAAAAACTGTTCTAATTTATAGTTTAAAGTTTCGCGGGATGAGATAATCGAGAGGCGGGACGCAATATGCCGCTATTGTTGCTAACGGTATATATATTGATAGATAACATCGAATTTGTGAGTCAGAAGGGTGTTAACTATAAATTGCAAATATATTTCCAAAGCATTGTGCCCAAGGCAATGCAAGGGTTTTACCAACGATCCGTTATAAATAATACACCGATACTGCCATAGTCTGACTCATCGATCTTTTGGAGTGGGTTTAATATGTCATATTTAATTTTTTTGTAAAAAAAATGATAGTCTTTATTGTATAAAAGGGTTGTATGCATTTCGTAAAATAATTCGTTTTAAAGGTAACATCACGCCTGTAATCTCCAAAGAGGTAGGTAGAGGAGTGCAGTACAGACTCACGTTTCATCAGTTACGTTTACGTCCTACTATGGAAAAGAGGGTGAGCCTCTTGCTATACACCTGGCTGTTTAAAATTTCTAGTAGCGGCTCGAAGTCTGGATCTGGCTTAGTCTGCAGTCTGGATCTTCGAGCCACTACTAGAAAGTTTGACCTGAAATTCCAAGCAAGAAAAATCCAGTAGTACCCACCCTGGGATTTGAATCCAGGGCCTCTCGAAGGGCAGTCGCGCTTGCAACCATTTGACCAACGGCAATCATAATTAGTTTTAGTTTTGTTTTAATTACTTCCATGTTAAAACAATTTACTTTAAATTGAAATACTGCGTCTATTCCGAACATAATAGTCGATTGATGTTTGTGATGGCCTAAACGTCTAAAGACCAAGGGTGTTTATTGTGTGTTTGGCATTTAGTCGATCTATGACTTATATTAAAAGGTCACGAGGTAGGGCTAACGGCAATCGACTTTCATGGTAAAAAGGCTACCTTGCACACACTCGTACACAATAAACGTAGACTTGAATTTAATCAAAGTATACCGGAACAATTATTACTTGACTGAGGACATAATCAATGTGCATTTTAATTACATTGTATGTTATGGTAGATGTAGGTTGAAAGGCCTCTATTATGTGTCAATGTTAGTATCATTTTCGTTACGTACCCTCGGTCAATAGTTCTCATTATTTGTTTGACATAGATTCAAGAGTTAATTTATTAATTAATAGAGTGCATAAAAGAGAGTAATTATGAAACGCAAAATTATTTTTCTACAGTACATTCAAAATAGTACAAATCTCGTTTACATTGATATGAGATCGTTTCTCTGACGTAACTTTGGCTTACAAAGGATATATTAAAATGTACTATATAATATACGTATAGAGCCTATTGTATAAATATATTTTGCAATAAGCACTATACGGGCGTCGAGGCTCATCAAAAAGGTAATTTGTCGAAATGCTAGTTATAGAGTTTTATTTACCTCTAAGAAAATACCGTTTGTAAATGGTGATCGTGCTATCTAATCTTTATAAAATTTGTACCTGCATCTAGCTTAATATCGCTATTGATATAATGTTCTTCATTTAATTAATGTATAAATAAGAAATATCTAAACCTGTGAAAATTAATAAAATATAAATTGAATAAAAAGGGTCGCTGGCATATTATGGGGACTTCATTCCATATACCTATAAAATAACTAATGAAATTTTACAATAGCTATACATAAAAATAAGGAAAATTTGCAGAAAATCATTGTGTGTTATGTTTAGAGAGGATGTTTCAATTATATTTTTGGGTGTATAACTTAATCTTATCATTTAGGCAACAAGTGGACATTACAAATTCTGTTGACGTCCGAAATCGTAACAAGTTTTGTTATATCCAGCGCCTCACTCCGAGCAGCTTATTCAAAGTTTGAGCGCAAACAAAACAAGACTTGGTAATATTTTGAATAATGCAAGCAAAGTGCATCTTTGCGGGACCTGCGCGAAATGTTGACAACAAAGTTTGACATTCTCTTGTATACTCTACTTACATTTGTTAATAAACTTATATTACAATATATTGTATCGTTTATTGGTAACCTTGATTAACCTTGTCATTTTTAGTAACACGAAGATAATAACTCTTATTGCCACTTTCAGGAAAAGCCCTATGTCACGGGGTTCCGTGAAAATCTCAGAACAAAATTCATTCCATATTTTACACGTGCGCGCTTAAAACGAACTGAGTTAAGCCGTGGAGGACTGTCATAAAAAAGGTGACACGGAAGTCATACAAATAATTTTATAGAGCCTATGTCCTTAAGTCTACGTTTTTTTGTATGCTTGGTAGCTAAAATTTATCGATTATCTTTGAGTTGCTGATACGGTCTGCATGTTTTGGGCGAGTAAGACGAACAAGCTGGTACTGTGGCGTTTCCGCTCAAACTTGAAAACGTTGATACATGCGGGATTGCGTCTGTTTGAAACCGCCCCGCAGTAAAGTCCTGCCACGCTCTGTTTTGCCTGTCCAGGTTTTTTAAGCTAGTTTGCCATGTTTTCCAAATAACTCCGCTACTGCATACTACATAATACTTATGTCGACTTCCAGGATTCCGATATTTTCACCAACAGTGACTGCATGTACTCGTATTGTATTTAATATTATTAAAGTCGATTTGTATATTATAATTATTGTCACTTAGATGTTTACAACTTACCGTGCCATTAACAACTATTACAACATTATGTAGTAAAAAAAGAAATGACAATAGCACACTTTAACTTTAGCTGATATGTTCAATAAGAAGATTTAAACTGAGTTCCGACTTCGTGGAAAACAAATTGGCATTGTTACTATGTGTCTATTGTTAATTGAAAATAATATTCTCATAGCGAAATATTCAGTGTTTTGTCTCGATTCTCTATTTGTATGGGTGTTGTTATTGAGAAATATTCTGTCTATAGACATTAGTCACTGTTTATGGCATTGCTTAATAGTACAGTATGGTTGAAAATTTTCTAAACGAATGTTATTTTTCTGTTGGGCCGTTGGTGCAGTGATTAGTGAAACTAATTGTTACGCCGCGGGTCGTGGGTGCGACTCTTACCCAGAATAAATATTTGTGTGATGAGCCGGAGTATTTGTTTTGTCTGGGTATAATAATATCTATGTAAGTATATACATATTTATAAGTCTGGTTACCATAAAACAAGCTCTTTTGAAGCTTACTTTCGGATCAGATGGCCGCGTGTGGAGATGTCAACATATTATGATATTATTACTTTTATTATTATTAATAATAAGTAATATTGTTTTTATAATAAAAATAGCCACCGGAATAAAAGCCACTTTACGTTGACGTGGTCGTCTGGTAGTAATTACGGCCTGATTAAGATTGTCATCCCTGAGGGTTAAATAGGAATGCCGCGTGTTTTGCGCTGCATACCCAAAGGCCCTCAAATTGTAATACATAAATGCAAGCGGTAGACATATACAGGTGTATCTATAGTCCTTTCGCAGGTGAATACTAATCAAAGTGATATATATGATATGTGAATGTACGATTGAATTATCAATTAATTTTCCTTTCTTATTGAATTCTTTTATATGTGTGTACATACGTATTTTGTAGCCGACATTTTGGAAATATTTCCATTAATTTAATAATGTGGTTTAATCTGTAGTTTCTTTTTATGAATAAATACAATTATTTGTAGATCAAATCCTTTTGTAATATAACTTAAAATTATGATTATAGGTAACGTTACGGATGCGGGGAGGATCTCGTACCCGTTTGAGTTAAATATAAAATTATTGGCTCATACGTTAATTTGGCGTTTGTTTGCGTCACAGACGCAACGCCGGTTTGGATTGATAATTTACAACTGATATTAATAAGGTGAACTTATTAAGTGATTTTAATTTGTGAAACAAGAACTTTATATCCCATGTCATTCGAGACTACACTCACCAAACATATTTCTGTGGACATTTAGACAGTAGGCATTTATACGGAAAACTCCGAATGAAACTTATTACGAGAACAATTTATAAACCTTAGTACCATGAGGCTTACAAACTAAACCAATCGCATCTAACTTGCAAGGCGCCAGGTGTAGACTGCGTCGTCAACTTTAAAATCACTTTGAAGGTTCGAGTTTTTGTCATTTTAAGATAATGTTAGGTAAATAATGTTAATAAATAACAGTAATTCAGCAGTGGCAGTGTATGGGCTTATATTTCAAATTCAGTGTATGGGTTTGGGCTTCAATTCCCAGAAAAAAACTGTAAATCACTTCAAACTTTTTGTTTACTGGAGTACCGTGTAGAAAAGAGATGTTACGAAAATATAAATACTGCTAAATGTTCTACCACGACAGGCTAGCGGATATAAAATATTAATATATTAAGCAATAAAATCAATCCCTTCACAATTGTATCCAAATTTAAGAATTGCGTCCTCACACATTCCTGACGATTGAGTCTGTCGCCTTTAGTATACACGTGGAACGGTGGCCATACCTTTTAGACCAAAAGATAAATTGCTTTAACAACTGTAGTACGGTAAAAATTGCTGTAGTACCCACACCTCTCCGGGCGTGCCGTTAAAGTATGTTTTTCTATTTACTTTTGATAATGTATTATAATATAAAGCAATTTAATTTAAAATTTTCATAGACCCCGCATCTAAACGTAGTATATTAGTTAGCAGGTGCAGCGTACACCGCGTCGCCAATTTTAAATTCAATTTGCCGGTTTCTCATTCACTTGTATAAAAAGTAATCAATCTTTTTATTTTAATATTATTAAAACCGTAACATAACGTTAGATGAGAGATATAATAGTAAACCAATTTTTAACAAGTTTAAAACCATGAATCATACATGAATACAATCGGAATTTGGCTAATCATTTTCTTCATCCTGTTTCTATTTGATATTTTTATTTCAATTCTTCGTTTTCTATGGCCTATAATCATAACTAATAAATCGAAACAATAAAACCTATTGAATATGATAAAATTATTTTAATTTTGACTTTAATTTTAGATGATATATTATCACCTCCTTGATCTTTAATAAAAAATCTTCAGTTTTATGAACTAAGCGGAATAGCAAAATGTTTTGTTCGTCTTAAGTTGCAGTAATAAATAATTTCAATTTGAACACAAGCCTGCAATAAAATCTATTACAGATGCATTGCCCTGCTACGTGTTTTTCTTATTAATTATTGTTATACTTAATCATACATTTTTGTAACCATGGTCATACTCTATGGTACTGAAACTTGTACAAAATACAGTACAGTACAGTACAAAAATACTTAATATTGGAGCCGATACAGCAATATTATAGTGGCGAATATAGAGCTCTGTAGATATAACTAAGGTCCATGAAACTCGTAAGCACTCAGTTTTCTTATATAACGGGTTTAGATAGAACGGAGTAGGAGCAGCCTAGCAGTTTTAAATTGCAGCGTTCGACAGCTTGTGATAACGGTGTAAGTGTGATCCGTATGGGTATGTGGACCTACTTTATAGTCTCCAGAATCGGAAGGAGGGTGTCCAGTTAAAATACAGATGCGGTTTACGAACGCTTTTTTATTTTAGGTAGTACTAACCGATTCGCAACCTACGTGCGTAAGGCGGCCTACTGGTTGAGCGAGCGAGGAACGACTGGCGAGAGCCCGTCGCCCGCGCCATGCGTGACATACTCTGTGCCTACTCGGCTGTACGCACCCCTACAACGCAAAGGAAAACATTGTCAGAAAACCTTAACTTAAATACAATTTAGTGTTCACCATAATGACCTCTAGGTCGTGTGAACTGTATCAATTCTCACTTGGCCAGTGTGATCTTAATCCTTTTCACGATGAGAGGAGGAAGCACGTGTCTAAAATTTGAACGACAGAAGGGTTAACGATGGTTTAGTTCGTAGTAATTCAAATCTGACTACATAGTAACAGTTGCAATCTGCCGGAAAATTGGTTAGGTCAAAGCGCTCCTTCGCTTGCGCTCGTAACCATTATCTGGGACCCAGTATCGTTCGGACAGTTGCCAACCCTAACCACAAGATGAACAAAGCTGGAACAACCGCTCTGTTTTATTAATGATTGCAAGTGCAGTTATGTACGGAAGTTGTAGGTCCAGTTGATTTATAAAGATTTTTTTTTCTTGGCATATACAATTCGCGCCTTTGATGTGTTTACTTTCATTTATTGTTTATGGATGAGTAATAAATATTTTGTTACTTTTTTGGAGCAAATGTAATCCATTCAGTATTTTGCCATCTGATAATTTCATAAAAAGGAAGGTGATAGAGCGTTCTGGATTTTATGTTGGCTGATATTTTCAAGTGGAATGTTCCACCAAATTTTTTAATCTTTCTGTGGTTGATCCCTATTACACTCTATTAGATATTGGTAGATCATCTCTGATCGTTTGGTTATGCAGTGCATTAATTCAGTTGTGTCCTCCTGAACCAACAGATGTTTTATCTTCTAAGCAACATCAAAATACCAAAATTATTTAAAGGGAGTACTTAAACAAAATTGCATTGTTGTCTTGGTATTTGATTTTACTTGAAATTTACCTCACTTACTTACTACATTCGTGATATTTACTGTTACTGTGACTGTTACTTACTACATTAGTGATAATATTACCGTGTTGAATAATGTTAATTACTATTGTATGTATTGCGAGTCTACTGCTCTCCTCTGCCTAGCTCTTGAGGGATTACAGGCGTGATGTTGCGTTATTATTGTATCAAGCGGTGGTATAGCATACGAATAACAACTGTTATACTGTATAGTTCGTTCCAATGTTCCAACGTGACGAGTACAGTTGTTGATACTGGGAAATGGAAGCAAAGTTTGATGCGGGCGGTCGGTAGACCGTTGGAATCTTGTATTGTTGTATAAATACCGATTTAGAGACTAAATATTATTTTATTTGGCCTGTAGTTAGGATTAATTAATCATCCTAATAAACTCATTTTTTTCATATTAACCACGTTCTATCAGTACTCAGTAGGAATCTTTGTTGCCAATTTACGAATAATGTGCAAGTTAAGAAACTGATTGGTGATGACTTGGTGATTATGTGATTAATACAACAATATATTTCAAAAATGTATGTAATCAGTCTCGTCTGGAACGAAATGAGAATGTGGGTCAAATGAGTCTTATTCTTTATAAATCACTAATATTTATCTTTTGCAACGTACAGTGTGTTCAATTGCAGTGAAACAAACTAACAAGTCCAATCATTATTCCGATTGTTATGTCCACTCGGAGCAATGCATATGAATGTTTATATGCCAATACGAGCCGAGTTGCTCCATAAACTAAAATTTACTAGTCGAATAGACTTTTTCTCGTTTTTATCGGCGCAGTCTATTTTCATCGATGCTCGTAAAGAAGTCACTGAAATATCGTTAGAAAAGCCAGAAGGGATATTCGCCGGCTTTTTTATATTTATTGCACTGGATTGGGAATGGTGAAAAAGTTTTGACTGTAACGCGGTAATTTTATGCAATGTTTATTTTATTTTGTCGATACAGATATTTTGTTTTTATGATCATATTATGATGATCTGAAGATATTTCCGCGATTGGCTTTATATTAAAATTTTTGATAGAGATACCATTAAAAACGCAATAAAAGCTTACAATTGATGAAAAGCGCCGTGATATTAATATGTAGGTATATAGCGTATACATAATTATAGATAGGTTTTAAATTTGTTTTTCTTTTACATTTTAATTTAACAAACATTTAAGACATTGCTCATACAATCATATTATAAAGACAAAAATTACAATGTACAAAATTGTTCGATATTTCTAAAATGCTACTTTAACAATAAATTAATTTAAATGATGACTGCCTCGTTGGTTGTGTTGGTTGCAAGCGCGACTGCCGATCGAGAGGTCCTGGGTTCGAATCCCGGGTCGAG
>DVPD01000350.1:0-11884 GCA_018237605.1 Apyrrothrix (Melanopyge) sp. n. Burns01
CGGACTTTTATTTAGAACTATTCAAGACAAACAATCCTACGGCACATCATCTTTGTGTAACTCCAATGGTTTAGGCAGCGTACGCCAAGATAGCTCTCAGAGGCTAGATTTTTAACATGTATATTACAACCAAAATTACATAACATCAGTAAAAATTGTGACCTATATGTTATTCCGATGTATAACCTATATTACTGTAAAGTTTCATCCAAATCCCTTCAGTAGTTTTTTCGTGAATGAGTAACAAACACATATCCATACTCACAAACTTTCGCATTTATAATATTAGTAAGAAAGAAGTAAGGTAAGAAGTAAAATAAGATATAATTCATTTGACGATTATTATTGGTCTTGAATTATACTTTACATTCCACAAATTCCTCCAGGTTTTTTAGTTTTCCAAACAAAATGGGTGTCTTGAACTTTATTTTAATGTGATCTGATTTAACGTGTCTCACGTTACATAACATGTACATGCACACACGGTTTATGGAAGTGTAATAAAATGTGTAAATACATTTATTTTAATTATGCATGTTTCGGTGATTTCTACCTACCCCGTGGGAGGTCAGGTGTATGTATGAAGGTAAAACATAAGCGCTTATACGTTTTTGCTCCCGAACGTTTTTTACCTATTCGTTATCTACGCGCGAGATGGGTTTTTGAATTGGAAATTTAAAAGTTCCAATTGCTTGTTGAATCACACAAAACCGGGTCATGAGCTGTTTCTTTGCGTTTTCCTTCAACGGCCACACGTTCGTTATAACTTCATAAATTAAGTATGTCTCTATGCCTAACGTATCAAACACCATAAAATGTAGTAACAGATTAATGAAGTATCGTAATGTAATCAACAAGTTTCCGTAACTTATCGTGCTTATTATTATGTACACAAGTTCTTGTTAATGGTGCACATCATTGTTGGAGATTCTGTCTTTAAAAGCTTGTGGCGGCTTCACGTATACGTTGCTTAAACGTAACTGGCGAATCGTGAGAGTGTACTACATATACTCTTCTACCTACCTCTTCGGAGATTACTGGCGTGATGTTACTTTTTTTGCTTATATTTGATTCGATTTTCGTGTGTATAGACTGACTATTAAAGTCTGACTTCTACGCCTCAGCAGTCAGTATCGCGATCGATGCCGTGGCATTCCCGACCCGGCTATAATTATCTCTGGCACCGATCGCTCGTCTGTTTATCTCTATATTATACACACTGGCTATTGTTAGGTAGTGCATATTTGTTGACACAACAAGAGAAAAACTACGTTTTTTGTTTTTCCAACTGTTCTCATTATGCGGACAGACATGAACGATGTCAGCCAAAGCAGATAATCTGTCGCCTGACAGTGCCACTAGTAACTAATTAACTTGTGGAAGCGAAATGAAACGAAGCGGGAAATGAAAAGTGTGATTGACTATCGGTTCCGTTTAGCTGCGCGCGTCGTTCGAATGGTCGGCATCCAGAATTAAACACCGTTAAAAACATCGCTAGCTTCGAGAAGACGTTTGAACATTGTATGTTCTCGTCTAGTAATGATCGGCAAATCGCTGGTTCATGTCGGGCTCGAAAGGCTTGTCGTCATAAAGTTATTGAAAGACTGAATACAGAAAACATGTAGTTTATAGTAAGTTTATTCACAATGCGCGCCACTGTACCTTTCATCCTGGTGCAGAATGTAAACAATGTTAAACAATCTAATAATTTTTAGGCGTTTTGTTATTACCGCATTTGTTGTACCATACTATACACTGAATAGTGCAGTGTATAGTATGGTAACTCTGTATATCAGTGGATTTAACTTCGCCGACTTCGGTGTCTCGCTTATTCTTAAAAACGTAACGATACACGTTACATAATTTCAAGAGGAAGCTACGATTATTCAATATGCAAATTTTTTGGTATCGAAGTAGTTAAATGCAACGTGGTCAGTCATATTTTGCAAACAAACAACTCACATCACTTTCTCTTTTATGGATTTCTCACGGGAGTATATCAAATTATTAAGTTTTTTTTCTATTTAACTCAATAGTTGAATAGAAAAAAAATCCTATGCTCGCGTTTGACTGCTATCTCACCTGATGGGTGATGCAGCGGAATGCTGCCTAGGATGTAACACGCTTGCCTAGAAAGTGCCTATTCATTCTTGTTTTGAAAGGAAATGGAGTTGTATATAATAATATTTGGAGATATTTCAATACACGGCCATCTGATCCCAAAGTAGGCTCACATGGAGCTATGTTAACCAAACGACTGATAAACTACATACATAATAATATATGCATACTTATATCGATTATTTAAAGCCGTGCACGGAATAAATACTCGTGCACGGAATAAACAGAAATATTTTTGTTCTGGGTAGGAGACTCATTTAAATTTATTGTTTATCCACCTCTTTCCCTCTCTCTATTTCCCTCTTCCCTCTCCCTCTTTCCCTGCTCCTCTCTCCCTTGCTCTCACTCCCTCCCTCCCTCCCTACCTTCCTCCCTCCCTACCCCTTCCCTCTCCTCCTCTCTCATTTCCTCTCTGTGTCCCTCTTTATATCCTTCTCTCTCTTCCTCTTTATCACCGTCTCTCTCGCTCCCTCTTTCCAGTGACGAACACATTTATTTCGGCTTCTATAGAAGTCCGTGAATATGCAGAGAAAACTTTGAAATTTTGTCCATTTAAGCTTAGTGTCTGGGCTCAATGATTCCATTTTGAACTAGGGAATTAATTGCTAAATTTCGTATATACTCAATAAAACTGCTTCTGACTTTTGTCAGTGCAACCAATGCTTTACGAGGCGTATTGTGACAATGCTTGTATATATATTAGTACTTTTTGATACTAACTATTAATGTAATGGATAGTAAAATTCCTGATACGTCATTCTCCAGTCTTTAATAGCTTTTTTTTACAAGTTACAACGAATCGCTTACAAGTTAATTTAGCGCGGATATCGACACCGCTCCTTGAAGTGTGCATTAATTAACACCCGACTGCGCTGGTTTTCCGTGGTCTTTTATCATCTATTTATTCGGAGTGTAACAAGTCAATATTTAAAATCGTGTACGGCTACTAGTGTATACTTTAGATTACTCATACGGTTTTAAAGGTAACCAAAAACGTTGAATAAAGGACCAAATACAACGGTTAAATTTTTGCTTAAAGAATTGAACTTGTTTTTGAAAAGGTTCTTAACAACGTGATCCACATGTATTTCTGTTCCGTTCAAAGTTTTTAATACTTAATCTTACTCTAAAATGACGTAAAGTCTCTATAATTTATACAAATTCACCTGGCTTGCGGTTCAGTTGCAATTGGAAAGATCAAACTCATATTAATATTTCACTGTGTCGGTCAAGCAGCTCAGCTCCACGCGCGATGTAACGTGATATTTGGATAAGCTCGTCCCCGTAGAAGTATCTAGATCGTTCCTATTTCTATTATTTTCTTTATTGTTTTATTGAAAAAAGTATTATACATATGTACACTTTCAATGAATAAATAACATATAATTTCGGACGATGATACATCTATAGATTGTTGATCCATAGATGAATGTGCCCTCGTACCCTTACAATGCCTTACATAATGTTCATATAAACATAATGTGTAATATTCAGATATGTTGTTATGCGTAATACCTCATTTATTATAATAGAAAAAATATTCCGTAATCATCGTTTCATATCATGTCCGTCTTACATATTCCTATTTTATATCATCAATTTATAAACCTATGTATTTTGTAATGTCTCTCTTGTAATACGGCACGGTGGGTGTGCACTTGTCTTTACTTACGGTCTGCAATCGGTTACTTTATTGTTATTAACGCCCTTTGTGAGCTAATGTACGCGGAAATCACAATAAAAAATATTTTTCGCTCCATCTAGTAACGATGTAAGGAAAGCGATACGATGGCATTAATGTAAAATATATTATAGTATTATAGTAGCGACTTGGTATACTCATAACGTGGAGGACCCGTCAACTCACAGATATCCGCAACCCATCTTACAATTGACAATGTATGCGGTCTAGTTTGGACTAATTCCTCTTGCAGAAACACGAACGCCGGTAGCTACCGTTGCACCTCCATGTGTATCCGTACTTGTACTGCTATTACGAGGAGCGGTGCCATGTTTGTCTGCAACCTTTCTTACGTACTTTGTACGTAAGGTGAATGCGGGTCTCTCACACACCTGCCAAACTCATGGAGAACGTTCCGCTAAGCTGCCGAGTCTGGACAGGCGTCACGTTTTATTATTGACATTCTAGCTTGTTCTATTGTTCTTAGTTGTGGGATATTCAAAATTATCCTGTTTCGTGTACAAATTCCAATTGTATATTCCTCACCGCGGTCACGGCGGGCGCCAACTGCCAGTATGTAAATTTTATTAGCATGTATTAATTATACATTATTAATACCCTATAAATGGTCGATGTAATTTCTATTCATTCGCCACACGTCGATATATAACGCTCTACGGTATAATGTATTGCGATTGGAGCAAATATTTTACATTTTGCTCGACTAGTCACCGTAAGTTGGTTGACGTGAATTACCAAGTAATTGCCATATAATTTGTCTTGTCTTATTTTACTGCTGTAGGGGTTGATTTAAAAAGGTATTCTGATGTTAGTTCAAATCCCTTGAAACTCCATGTATAATTTAAGATTATAATGAATAATCAACTTTTATGCACCATTTGGAAAGTTATGATACATTCTTACGTGCTGTTATTGTGGGTATCTATCTCATAGTAACTATTCGTTGAAGTTAAAAGCAAAAGGCCGACACTCTAAATATTTATTGTATTATATTTGTAATTCGTTTAGTGCACGGGAAAACACGGGTAACTTATATTTATAATTTGCCACCAGCTGTCATCATCGCCGAACACAACCCATTGGGCGCACGCTCGTATCCTGTGCCTGGTGGGCTGTATCCTGGTTGCTACTACTGCGCTCTTCGGTGCCGCCGTGCTTTGGGGTCTGCCCGCTGGGAAGGACATCTTCGGATTTATGGCTGCTGAGGTAAAAGATCTTTTACTGATAAAATCTAAGGTCACCACTAGAGTGTATTATAGTATAATAAATAATTATTAAGTATCCATCCTGATATACAAAATTTGGTGAAGAATTTACAATCAGGCACCGTCATATATTAGGATGTCAATCTTATATAGGAATACCACCCTTGGAGTCTATATATCTAAGATATAACAATACATTTCAGAAAAAAAACAAATTATTTTATATCAAATAAGATAGCCTTAGTAATTGAAGTTTTTTTTAAATAATAAGCACTCCCTCCCTCATATGGTAGGCGGCGGCGATGCTAGAGAATTGTTAGTACCTACTAAATTTTAACTGCTTCGAGGAAGAAATGTATCTAGTAAGATCGCCGTAGTAGTTGAACTTTTATTTAAAACAGCAAGCATTACCTCGTACGGTAAGCGGCGTGGACGGTAGAGGAATGTAAGAGATGTGACTAAAGTGTTCGTTGTGATCAGTGCGCGCTGCTGGCGCTGGCCGCGCTGCACGTGGGCGCGCGCTTCGTGCTGCGCGCGCATGACTCCGACGCCGCCGGGCCCGCCTCCTACTACACGCATCTCATTTTCGATGTGAGTACACATGCTCGTCTCGCTCACCTCGACTCATATATCACACAATCATGTTCACACAATTCACAGTTCACACACAATTCAATTTTACTTACATGTAACATTTTAGATTCCAACGTAATCTCCACAATGAACTTGTTTACAGTTCCATTTGTGAATATTTTTAATGCATTTACCCTTTTAGTTTCGTACATAAACACCATCTTCTTCGCTGAGTCGACAGCTGAACGTGCATCAACCGCAGTCGGTCTGTGTTGATTGTGTAGATTCGCTAAGTTAACACTTATTCTGCATAAGTTACTTATGTATATTGTTGTTATAATATATCAAGTCTTGTTTGTACCCACGTTTCTTTTGGCTTCTATCGGGAGTAAGCTTGACATTATAAACTAATTTGTAGCTTCAGTCCATTCTTCAATCGAATTTCACCTCGGATGGATCTCCATCCCAACTGTTTCTAGCATAGCTCCAGGTTGTACCATGGCTATCGAAGTCTGCTACTATTATTTTAAAAGTTTGGTCATCAAAATTAACAGATTTATTAACTTGAAAAGCTTCATTGGAAGGCTAGTAAACAGCGCAATTGGTACAGCTATTTATGTCTAGAGTGAGAATTTCTATCGATTTATCAGAGCAAATCAATGCAGAGTTCACTGAGAGATCAGATCTTACGAATATTGCATTACCGTATTTTGCATTTGGGCATTTGTAACTACCTTCATACCGACCGTCCGTGGTCCTTCATGTTCTTTGTCTCTAAAGATCTCTTGAAGACAAAGGACATTGCATTGAGCCTTTCGACGGACGTCGTGGAAAAGCCTGCAATGTTGATAGAGTCTGCTGTTAGCACAGCGTTTTGAGTACGCATTCGATATAGTCTGTGGCCATGAAGAGTGCATTTTTGCCCTAAGAAGAGCCGCTCTAACCCCGAGAAGACCCGTTCTAGGCCTGAAAACTACTGTTCTGGCCCTGGGAAGGCCCGTTGTGATTGGCCGTTGGATAAAGGCCGTTGAGTTTGAGTGATGGGACATAATGTTGAAACGATTAGTCGCAAACTCCAGGATGCTCCGGGGAGTATATGTTCGTAGTTAATGAGACATGGTCGCCTCTCAGGGAAGACTTCTTTCGTGCACCTCATAAACACCATAACGAATCCGTTTACAATTCCACTTTTGAATATATCTACCTTCTCGAATTCAGTAAAGTTAAGGCCATACGGATACGATATTCAACTGATTTAACCTTTCGAGGTGACTTTCAAGTTAAATATAAATAATTTATATATTCTTCCATTTGTTATTCAGCTAATTAATAAATTACTCGCCAGTCGTATAATTGCAAATGAGGTGTTAGTAAAATTTATCGATAACGATCGACTGGATATCTTGATGGTTATATTTTATTTTATGTATAATAATAGTTTGATTTCATGGTCTGCTGTTGTGTGTCATATCACGGGTTCAATATATTTTATTTTATTTATTTATTTTAAATTATTATACGTTATTTTCGGATAAGTATTGTGTAGTACACGGTTACCTATATTTAAATGTGGGCCACGTCGCCCCATTTTTGCGTAAACACGCTCACTCAAAGTTGTAATATATTTTAAAAAATGCGTTTAAAATGTCGCCATAAAAGTTCATACTCAAACCTGGGCACAAACCAGACATGTTTAAAAAATTTTATTTAACTAGACTTATAAGTAAAGTTATTGTTCAATGTGAAATTCCCTGACGTACATAGCATGCAGTTTGATTCAATATTGAATCTAGCAAAGTCTCCTCAATCCTTCAAGTGCTGAGGATAGCGGATTGCTCAAATGCTATTTGGCTATGCAAAGTTTAATCCCTCGAACTATCTAGAGTTCCCGGTAATAGTAAGTAATGGTAAACAATTAATAAGTAATATTAAACTAAACATTTTTCGTACGTCAGTGTTCAGACTCAGACTTCGCCACCCTTCATACATAAATGTAATTAACATTTACAAGTAACTTAAATCCCAAATTCAAAACGGAAAAATGAGATAATTATAAATTTTAAGATAAATTTCACGCCAACGCAGAAAGAAAATCAATAAGAAGGAATGAGGGCACGGTTGTGTTCCAGTCGGTGTCGCTGCTGACGGAGGTGGCGCACGTGGCGCACATGGTGATGTACAGCAACGCGATGGTGTCGATGGCGTCGCTGGTGCTGCTGGTGCAGCTGCGCCACCTGCTGCACGCGCTGCTCACGCGCATGCGCCGCCACCGCGTCTACACCGCGCTCACGCACCACATGAGCCGCAAGTACGACCCGCAAGTACCCGCTACACGCTCACACACACATACTCGTATACGCACACTTCATCCAACACCTCCAACAATCTTAGCTGCTTATTATTTTGTTCTCTGCTTACCCCGTCAGGGACTTGGCGTGAAGATATGTATGTATGTATGCTTATTATTTTACTGACAAGCAAACGGAAGTGTCTATATTTCATTATATTAGTACAAGAGACTTTAGACTTAGAGACGTTAGACAAATTGTGAGCGAAGGATAAATAAGAGACATATATCGGTAATAGTCTCGTCTACTAAGGCATACTTTATGACACTTTCTCTCGTAACTCTTTCAAGATAATCTCGGCCATTAGAATGCCATGAACGTGAAAACTTTGAGTTTTTAATTTGTTTCGTAATCTATTAAAAGCCTTTAGGCGTTACGTGTGCCGTTCACGCCCCTATACTAATGTTCACTCATACAATACCGTAGATGGAAAGACACGTAGATAGAGCACGAGATGTCTAGAGTCAACATAGAGTCACGCATGTGCAAGATACGACCAGTTTCCGTCTTTGACATTATATTGTATGATTTACGAGAAGCCACAAAATTAGTCACATCAAACATTTGTACGAATAATTTTATTGTATTTTATTTTTATGTCTTTGTAAAACTTACAGCCACTACATAGAAAACACAAATAACATAATGACAGCCATTTGCAAGTTTCCACCTATGGCATATAATAACATTTATATAATAACAATCCAACATCCCAATGATTTAATTAATTACATATGAATATAAAATAATAAATCATACCAACAGGAAAATGTTACAATAGTTGAATCATATAGGTCATTGAGGATCGGCGAGTAGTTAACGATTTTGTTTTAATCGATTTCGGTAATTTGAAATTGATCACCCGCCGGCGGGCGGTGAATTTAATGCATTTGTGGGTCGAGCTCATCGACAGTTAGGTACGTGGTTCATATTTACAATGTAAGGTGTATAGGATATTGTAAAGGTTTATCACGTTTTTAAATAACGGGAAGAAATGTAATGCGATAGACGCTACGCGCCGAACTGGATCGTAACTTTTAAAAAGCGATGTCGATAAAATATTTCAAGTTAGAAAAACAATCAATCAATATTTTTCTACTTTATATAAAACGGCATGTACATATGTATGTATAACGAATGGCCTGGCGTCCTACGAGCATCAACGTAGGCGGTGCGAAAAGTCCTATACTATGGTCCCCAATTCGCATGCCCAGTGTGGATATTATGAGCAAAAACCCCTCAGTGGGCACTTATGTTCAGCAATGGACTTAGACAAGCTGATGATGCTAGTGTATATCACAAAGAGCTATGTTTCACGGACTATCTACGTTTAGCACAAAACAGAAGTGACGCTCATGTGTCAGCCACGTTTGTGGCTGGTCTTGAACAATACCAGGAGCACCTCGATAGAAAGACCGATGCTTGATATTGCACGCACCTCGCTATCTACCCTACTCTCTAACTTTGACAGTTATTAGTTAGTTATTATTTATTATAGTTAGTTATTATTTATTATAGTTAGTTATTATTTATAACGCCCTGAGTAAGCAGAGTATTTAATGCGGTGTTCGCTCCAACGCGCGACTGTGCTATACTGGAGCTGCTGTGCAGTCCGAACAGGTTTGTCTATAGCCTACAGTCCAACTGAGCCTTTTAAATTATCTCTACAAGGGTATATTAAAAACTGTATGTGTATGTAGACTGCCTTGTTGGTCGAATGGTTGTACCAAGCGCGACTGCGATCGAGAGGTCCTGGGTGCAAATCCTGGGTAGAGTACTATTGGATTTTTCTAAAAATGAGAATTTCTAGTAGCGTCTTGAGGTCTGGATTTATGCCCGGTGTATGGCAATTGACTCACCACCTATTCCATATTGGGACGTAGACGTAACTGGTGAAATGTGGGTGTGTACGACACTCCTCTGCCTACCTCTTCGGGAATTCCAGGCGTGATGTTACGTATGTGTATGTAGTTTATCAGCTGCATGGTCACCATAGTACAGGTCTGTCTCATTTGGGATTCTATGGGTGTGCGTTAGGCTATTCGAAGATATTATTATTATAGCTCTCTAATAGGTCGGTCAGTCGGCTTGTGTAATTTTTTAAATACCTAGTAATTAAGCAATTAAGAGAGTTCGATTCCCCGCCGTAACACGTGCACATTTTTTAAATTGCCTTTTAATAGTTAGGCAGATTAACTGGTATCAGAGTCCTGATTACGATCGTTAAATTTTATAATATCTCAACTGTACGCTTATACCTGCACGTGATGGAAATGGATGATATAGATGTTTTAAGAAATTGAAGAAAACACTGTAATCAGAACCACAAACAAAATAAAATATGTAAAAAAGGCCTGTTATCAGCGCGTCACGCGAAAACCAATGTACACAAACATGTAACATAATATTACAGCGAAATATTAATATTTTTACGTATTGCAGTGAACTAAAAGGCTACAAGATTACTGGGAAACTCAAGTATTATTAATTTTACGTACGTGCAAGGAATGACGACCACTCTTCCAGTCTTCAATACCGCAAAACCCGTAGTAACATATTATTGTTAATATTTCCAGGAAGATAAAAATGGGTTTTGAAACGTGTACAAACGTACTTGCCCAGTAGCTAACATTTATACATACTTACGTCCATAATATATCGACACGCCTAAGTGCCATAGGGGTGCGCAGAAACTCATTGTGACGAACAAATAATGAAATTATTGCATGCCTGCTTTGTTGCAAATAACTTGTGGCACTTGCACACCCCATCATCTGGTCCAAAACTAGTTACAGCATGCGCTAGATTAATCAGATAGCAGAGTAACTAAAAATGAGTCACTAACTACGCACTTGCGTAGATAATGTTGTGGTTAGAAAAACGAGAAAGAAAAGTACTTGTGCTGGTCGGGAATCGAATTGGCAACGTCTGGCAAGGTTCGCAAACCAGCGACTTCATTCCGTTTGAAATGACGACTATAATGAGTCACGTTAGAGAGAGTTGCTCACCTTCATAAATTGACGTGAAATGTGTACGGTACTTTATCTTCGGCAGGCAACACCGGGCTAGTGGTTAAAACGTTCTCCGTTACTATGATTTTTAGATAATTAATAATGCTATTAAAGTACACGTGTTCTTTCATATTTAATTTTACACGCAGACACAGCAAACAGTCTTGCTTGTTACGCCCCGTACTTCACCATCTACTAGACCACGAAAAATAATAATTGACTATTTGTGGATGCCGGAAGAGCCCACACAAGATAGAAAGATTTCATTTCACTTAATTTCTTTTACACAGGGCAACACATTAACTCGGCGTACATAAGTACAGGTTTTTTTATGTAAGAGGCATATCTACTACATACGAAAGTAATCTTCTATTAACGTCAGCATTGGCTTTGCATGCTATGTCACAATAAGGCACAATTCACACTCGTATTATTTTGTGGTGTTTTCAACATCACACATATATCACAATGAATCTTGGCGATTTTCTTCGTTTTTCCGTAAATATGGTACCTTCTGAGAATGATACCAGCAAATGCTATAATTCTAGTAGTGCATTTACAATCCGACTCGACATTCACTTCCGGTCGCTGAAAGGAAGCGCGTCATCGGCGGCGAGGTCGCGTCCTCGAGAACATTTAGCGGAAGTTATTGTCTTTTTAAATACACTTTTATTAGCTGCGGTCTTATGTATGTATCTATGTATATATTGTGTAATGAAAACTTTGAATACGATTTTGACGGACGGACGGACAGACTTCAAAAACGTTTCCGGTACACATTGCTTGGCATCGACTCTAGCTGGTTGGAAGTTTTCGCAGGCGAACCTCTGTATGATTGAAATTCCACACCCCGTTCTAACAGTATTATGACAAACTTTACAAATACGTCACACTCACAAACAAACGTGTTATTTAAATATACAT